>JAQGBQ010001337.1:0-12214 GCA_034698485.1 Vertagopus arboreus
ACCTTCTCATTATAGAGTCATTTCATAGATGCAGATCAAAAATGAATAGAACTAAAGATAGCTAATTTATTTTCGAAGGATTTTAAATTTTAAAAGCAGACTTTAGCAGACAATGTTAGCTTTCAGTCGTCAAAAAAATGAGTCTATATTGGTGCATCCATTTAGTGGCTGGATTCAGGAATGCAAAATAGCTTGTAACCATCTGAAAAAAAAGTCAAAAGAATCTATTATTCATTGCGGTAGGAAAGTAAGTCCGTATAAGCAGTAGACAGAGTTATATAACCCACAACCTAAATATATTCAGCATTTAAAAACATTTCTGGTAAGAAAGTGAAAGTGAAAGTAGAAAGTAAGTAGTTGGAAGTTATGGTGGTCACCTCACCAGATCCATAAATTCTTGCCGACGGATTATGGAAACGTTCGACACAAAAAATCGAGAAAAATTGAGTGGTGACAAAATATTGGCAAACATAGAACCAGAACCTGCATGAAAATATAAATAGTCTTCTGCATCTAAAAAAACATCCTCGTTTTTAGTCAAGACATGACCACTGCAACAGCTACAACACCAGAAGAGAATAGCGTGCACTAATTTATTTCCGGTTATGTTCTAATAGCACCATTCTGATGAGAAATAAGTAAGGCGAGCGTAGACATTTATGGGTATGAACTTTCACTTTGATACGGTCTGCATTCATCTGGACACTTTATTCTAGAAATTCCAACATAAATGCTATGGAAGTGAATGATTTTTATCACAGAGACATACTTAGCCTGCAACAGTGTCAGGGATATCATCAATGCCATTATCACTCCAGTTTCAAACACGAAGTAGACTTTCCTGTTCAGGTACTTCAGAGGAGATTTTTGCAAGTGTTTCAGAGTCTAGGTACTCTAGAGGTTACTCCGAGTTTTGCTACTACTATTGTTAGAACTTCAACTATCTCTTTCAATAAGAGATAAAGTCATCCGTTTGCCTTATTGTGAGGATTCTAAATAGTATAGCATGCCAAGTTAGAATACCAAGTTACTACTCTAGAAGTTATAAGAAATTGGCAGTAGGCAGTAGCAGACGATGGATGCAAAGACCGGAAAAAGTATATCCATATTCCATACCATTAGAAAGGCTGATGGGCTGTTGGAACAAAAGGACGGGTGAACCGGGTAGTGCTTACTATACCTATATAAAAATAATAGTGAGATGTAACTCATGTCCAACCAAAAAGGCCTCTAGTCTAATGTACTCTACTCCAAATAGAAATCTGGACCACTTTCATCCGTCCCCACCATCAAAAAAGTATTTCTTCTACTCTCTTTCTTATAGTCTTTATCTATTAGTATATTACATATGTGTCCATCTATATACTGCTTTTCCTTCGTTCCATAAGATTTTTTCCTTACTCCAATTCACTACGGATTGGTGTATATTCATAGATTAGTATTAATACTTAAAGATATACCCTTACGTCTCAAGAATGTAAGTACTCGGTACTTACAGACCTACCAGAGTTACACACAGTTTTTATGGGGGTAGAAAACTACTAGAATCAAAGATGGTCCATCGGCTCCATCCTATTAGCTCGTAGTCATCATCATACGTATTCGTAGTAGACATGACCATTACATTAGATTGCTACCTTTCACAACCACCACAAATACCACCACCGCATCCGGATTCCAGCGAAAGGAATGTTCATTTTTATGGAGAACATTTCAATCAGACCTTTCCACTCATTCTAATAATTCCAACAAAGTCCTTGGTGTATTCTAACTCTACCTACATAAAATGGACAATGCGTATAGCTATAAAAACAAAATGTAAATAAAATCAACAATCAACTTTTACACTCATTATTCCTTTTCATATCCATATTCTTTTTTCATGATGTTTACAATTTTGTGCATGTTTTTGTGTTCCATTTTTTAAATTTCATTTCAATTTTACACTTATTTAAAATAGGAAAATTAAAAGATGAAAAAATACACCTTTGATGTTACTTAAATAGTTATGTACATACATATACATATAATACACATTGTTTGCCTGAATAACTACAAATACAAAACTGACGCAGTAGATGTTCACTAGTAGAGAAAGTAAGAACCTGCAAGACTGCAAAGAAAGCCGTTTTGTCTTTTACTAAGCACTGCCATAAGAAATATCATTAAGGAAAAAGGCTTAAAAGTAGACTAATTTTTTATCAAAGAAATTGGAGACAAATCCTTTCCTTCATCAAGGTTTTAGATGTTATGATTCTGGATTAGAAGTCTAGATTGGGTTGACTTTGAGAGACGTTTAGTAAATGTGTTTCATATAAAAATGAAACGAGAGAAGTGTAGAAAAAAAACAAGGCCACGTTGTCTACTTAGAATTCACAGCTTCTTTTAATTTATTGTATTTTGGCAATTCATTACTTTACAACCGCTGCCAGCCTGTAAATCTATACAAACAGTACCAGCAGACAACAAAACTTCTTTAAATTGAGTTAACTCTCTCTTCTAATCAGAAGTGAATCAAGGTCATACATATATATATTTTTTAAATTAAATGGTAGTAGCGAAACATTTTCTGAGTTGGTTTCTAGAAATTCTACATACATGCATAAGAGTCGGGGACACACATTAGCAATCTAAATCTAATTGTAATATTTACCCCCGTCATACTTTTAAATTTACGAGCCGTTTATCCGCAGAACACGAAAAAACATGGTTTAAGGATTACACGCCCTTAAAATATTTTGAGAGATAAAGAAAATGCGTCGCGTCGGGTGGCTGAGGTAGTGCTTATGTTGCGGTTATATAAATTGGAAGAACTGGAGCACCGAAAGCAGACTAGAGAAAGGAAAGGAAGTACTGAATTGTCAAAGTTGTTGGTGGGATACTTGGGATTGGAAAGTCATAAGTTACCACAAAAAGGAAATCAATTTATCTTGTTAGAGATGTTAGATGATAAAATAATGAGGACAGAAAGGAGCACGGAAAGTCTAGCAGTCGGGGTAGAATGAGAAGAGAGACTTGGAATTATTTTCTAAAGAGATTTTGTTGGTGCAGCGTACTGAGTTTTGTTATAAGAAAGGCCGTCAGCAGATTAAGGAAAACGGCTTTTAATCTAAAATAAGGGTTGTAGGACTCAAAAAGGAGTAGTTGGTAGTAGTGGTGTTTGGAATCGGTTGAAATATTACGAGAGCTTTGCAAAAGTATGGTAGTCGTGTTATTTGGAAGCATGGAGAATAAATATAAAAGCCGTTATAAAGAAAAGAGATGAAGATATGGATCGTCGTAGATTCATCCTGTATCGATTAGGTGTCAGATGCCAGACAAATTTTCATTTCAACTATTAATTGCTTCAGGAAAGGAGACCAAGTTCTTGTAGAACATGAACTTTTTTGGTTTATTTTTCCATCTACTACCATATACTATGAGTAGTAGTAGTAGTACTGCTATACAATTAGAATTCTGGTGATGGTGGCTGCTCTAACTGTAGCTCTACTATAAGTTATACTATGGAGTCTCGGTGGTATGTAGAATGCAGTTTGGTAGAAGGAAAGAAGCCCTGATTGACTTCAAATCAATTCCAACTTGGCTAAGAAGAAAAAGTAAGGAATGATTGAGTTGTTCAGTTCACAAGTTACAAAAGTCTTCTATACTTTCACTCGAAGCTGAGCAACTGGAAAGAAGAACTCGTCCGTGGTGGTAGTCCTGGTTATTCTGGTCTGGTTCTTGGAACTAGGACTTGGTGGTATATATTTCCAACTATTCCAAGTCCTTCTCCATTCCCTTCGTGTGGTGGTAGTAATTTTAAATCTCACGATATTGATTCATTACTCAAGCACCGAG
The DNA here is from genome assembly GCA_034698485.1 of Vertagopus arboreus. NCBI lineage: Eukaryota > Metazoa > Arthropoda > Collembola > Entomobryomorpha > Isotomidae > Vertagopus > Vertagopus arboreus. Next base: position 3,838 of record JAQGBQ010001337.1, read on the forward strand.
CAAACCTAACTTACCTCACAACCAACGAATCTCTCGCTATTACTAATGGTTTTTGGTAGCTGGCTGCTGGGCTCTTGTTGGTTACAAGTATACGGTATACTCTCTCCAATGCTTACTCGTACTGAACCCAATGTAAGAATATTTTATGCAAGAAGTTACTTACTAGTTTATACCTAACTAAAACTCTAAAAGGCAGTTGGCTTTAGTTAGAAGAGCAAATGGCTATACTTAGAAAAGTTCTTAACGGAGAAAGTTTTCCACATCTTGGAAACGTGTAATAATATTATATAGTAGATAGTAACAGTAACTACTTCTGCTGCTGCTGCTGGCTGCTAGCAATACCTATCTTCCTATGTTTTATAAGACTTTGATAAAACTGTACTACTGTAGGGTCATAGCATAATTATCATCATCTTGGCGTGTATAATATTTCTATGATATCTAAACACGTACTATGTAAGATGACTTTTGGGTTTAAAAACAAATGAATGATGAAATGTCGGATTTTGTGAGCAGGGCCAACAATCGTTAGTGTCAACTTGTTTGTGAGGAGCATAGCGACTATTGATGACGTGAAAATGGTAAGTGGGCCATAAACCCCACCGAACCATTAAATTAAAATCCTTGCTGCATCATTTTTTGAACCCTTTAAATTAATACCTCCCACCAACCATCATTATCATCATCATCATCGTTCCCTTTCCTATGCTAGAAATTTTTGTAGTTTCATTTTTTAGACTTCCCCAACAACTATAAACTAACTACTACTGCCAAAACTAACTCTCTTCTTCCATTATTGCTGGTGGCATTCCTCGGAAACGCTTAATCCTTTGACATAAAAAATATAAATAAGTATCTTATTACGAGCAAGAGTATTTAAACACAGTTTGTACATTTCAATAGTGTCGTGTATATTTTTTGCTCATCTCAATTTCTGTCGCATAGTTTCATACAGCTATGTATTAATCGATGCAATTTTCTATACATATTTATTATACGGCTGCTTAATTAACTAGTCAATCCTTCTTTTTAGTTTAAATATAATTTAATCGGCTAACAGTTCATTATTATAGTTTTTTGTAATTTGTATTCTAAATCATATTAAATTTAAAATCAATTTATGGTTTGTTTATACACCTTATCTGACCGAATTGTCTATTTTTAATTGTCCCTGTTTGATTCGTTTCTGCATCGTAGCTCCAACGTGTTTTTGTGTTTTAATTTACAGAAATTATTAACTTTATTTATTTCATAGTTTTAAATTTTTATTCAACGGTTTAGAATTTAAAAAATAAAAAGCTTGCTTGTCTATGCAAATGTTAGAACTCAAAGAATAAAAATGAAGCAAATTATTTTGTCATCAGATCGTCCACATCAATCAGTTTCAAGATTGAAGTCTACCTTCTTTAATTCTTTGAGCTTTACATTTTTAGATGGAAATCCTGTTCGTTGCATATTTGACTTTTATATGTTCTGACACGGACAAAAAGTAAGAAAATTCTAAGATAGGGCTGAAAATATTTATAATGTAATAATAATAAGAAACGACGAACTGTTGACTTTTGGCTGTGACTATAGACATGTAAAGACTAAAAACGAGAGACTTTTAAGATTAAAAAATATGAACTGAAATGACATGCTAGAAATAAGAGGAAATGGAAGAGATGACTTAAACCAAAGCAAATAGATTACATTATGTTATATTTATATACATGTATGCATGTTTTAGGATATAAATATAATGGTACGTATAATATGCACTTTAGGTAGATAGAGCACATAAGTAACATGGGATTCATACTTTGAGACTAGCATTACCCTTTCATTTGTGTCCTCATAAATTACTGGATGTACGTAGGCAAAATAGTTAGAGTACTAGCGACGCTTAGTTACCTTAAGGTCACCTCGTACCTCCGGCATCTTATCACGTTGTGAGTTTGTTAGTATCTGCTTTCACCTTTTAGTCCAATTACTCATCTAACACCATCTGGGACTTGTACTTTATCACCAACCCCGCAAACCAACATGTACTACAGTCACAAATTACGCCATTAGTTATTCACACCGTCTGATCCAATCTATTCCATTTGTCATGGCTTTCAAACTCAACCGAAAACCTGAAGAATAGTTCGTCCGCAATCATAAATTATTAGACCTGCCAGGGATAATACAGCTTCAACATCAAATGATGTATAATTATAAAACAAATTGTTTTTGAAACATTGCTACAAGTCATGATACTGAATACATAGTCGACGATAACTACTGATTGTCTGAACATGTTGACATTATTTTTTAGATTGTTGCAAATAAATTACAGTATAATTTTACTCGAATTTTTTTATATTTACCCTTTACAACAATAAACTCTCAAATTATTACAAGAATAGAATTGCTCATGAGTACAAAATCACTTGAATAAAATAAAACTTTCTTCTAAGGTTTTTGATGTAAATATTTTTAACCTCCTAATCATTGTCAAAATCTTTTGTTTCATTTCTTTTTTATCCAAATCTTTACTCAGTTTTTAATACTTTTTCTCGTTAAAAGAACACTGAAATAAAATTCTTAAGGCAATACACATGTAGATTACATGTTTACTTGATTGCAATACGTACTTGTGTAATTTTTTAAAAAATTATTTCAAGTCAAGGAACTTTTTGGTTTATTTTTAATGTTTTAGTACTTTCTAAATATACTACTATCAAGGCGAAGGAAGGAAGTTGTTAAGATTTGAGAGGAACATGGAAGTGTGACTAAATTAAATGATATTGTAAGCATCATATCCTTTCTTATAGAACAACAAGCTCCTCATTTAATTACACGAGAGTCCCAAATTACTCTTCGCTGTCGTCCTTCTTATCATTCTCTCCATCCGCCAACTACCGCTTCTAAGACAAAAATCACTGCATACAATTATAATGCCCAGTGGGGCTACAGATAGTAGAAATATATTAGAGGGATACATAGGGGTAATCATGTTGTTGCATTACACGTCGGAGACTTTTACTCGTCGTCAAAGATCTTGTGCACAATTATTCCAAATCTTTTTCGATCCTTGTGGCCTCTAAAGCTTTAAAGATTACATCAAGAGTTGCTAGAAGCAACACTGAAGTCATTACATTCTAGATTTTTATGAATATACGAAGTCTACTTGAGACTTTAGACCCCAGTTTAGAGTCAGTAAGTAACAACAACTAAAACAAAGGTTTTCGTTATTATTGTCTCATCTCAAGGTTCATAACTTTTAATTCTATTATTTTTTTTGTGCAAACAGCATACAAACAGGCTATTCTACTTTTAATTCAAAGATTAGACAACGTCTAGTGGTTCACTAATTTTTAAAGAATTTTTATTTTTGCTAAAGATGAAATAACAACAATTTGGCATTTAATTTGAATCTATTGTTGGACGTAAAAAATGCTCAAGTGTCAAGGGATAGAAATGACATAAGTGCCTCGAGTAGGGCTTTTTATTATTTAAATATACAGCGTTAACAGGATGTGTAAAATAATAATAATAGTAGGTAAAAGGCAAAGGATTGATCTCGTCGACCCTTGAGACCATCTTGAGATTATTATTATAACGTACAATTTATATAAAGTATATCATATAAACTTATGGCCTTTGAATATCAACTACGGGTTACTCAAACCAAAATGAAAATATTATAATACAAACTATGTCGAACATATATTTATTGTATTTTTGTGAGTATATACTTGTATACTTTAAGAGAGGCTTAGTTAAGGGGCGTATTGAAATAGGCGTATTTTGGGTGTGAGGATGAGAGACAAAAATGAAAGCTTTCTCTATATAAATATATATGATCTGCTACCCAAGCTTTTCTTCACGTTGAATTCTTGAAATGACCAGGCCAACATTTTGAAATGTAGAGAGCACTCAAAGAATGAAGTTGCAAGTTAACTCAGCCAACCAAGTCCTTTTGGTTACTTCATCCTTCCTTGTCTTCGTAGCCTTCTTATAGAATCCAAGGATTGGGGGAAAGAAACACTAAAGAAAGTGCAGACACGCAAGAGGGTTTACTTAGAAAGGGACTTTATAATCCTGAACTTTATATCCAGAAAGAAAAGGAAAGCTGCTCTAAAAAAAACTCTAGCCTCAAAAACGAAAACGTAGTCGTAATCAGCAATGGAAATATAGTTATTCCACTTTTTAAAAACAGAACAGAACGAGGCAAGTTCAGGCAAGGCTGATGAAACAAAGTTGAAAGTGATGGAATGGTGATAGAAAGAAAGTGACAGATCTCACAGGAAAACATTTACTTTCCTCGCGAGTATTTAACATCTGCTTAAAAAATCCCGTTGATACATAAATCTGCATACAGTTTTTCTAATCTATTGCTTTTAAACTCAAATAGAATGTAGCAGCAGTAAAGTTTTGGCGTTGAAAGTTTTTGAAGATAGATATAAACAAAAGTATTTAAATATATGACGTAGACATTACTTGATTAATTACCTGGAGTAAAATTTATGATCATAGTCTTTAAAATGTTTTTAGATCTGTTGTCTAGCTAAGGCTTAAAAAATTGTAAATTGAGTAAGAACTCCCAATTTTTCACGTATTTGAACCAAATCAATTTTAATTCTAATGCAAATAAATTTATAAATTGTTTTTTCAAATTTTTTAAATTCCATTTTTAAATCTAGAATATCGTGCACAAGTTATTACAAAGTTTAGTTGTACGCTTGAAATTTCTGACCTAGCCTTGAGATTAGACTTTCTGTTTTATTTAATAGCTAAAGTTTTTTTTATAGAGGTACTGGGACCACTACAAAAAGTGAGTTCAAGGGATTGGGACTGCATCATTAAAGGTCATTAGTGATCTTTAGATACCTAGACTGCGAAATTTTATGGTGGTAGATTATTATGGTGAAATATTTTTTGCCTCGTGACGGCGTTCTACTATAAAGACTAAAATAATGGAAAAGTACTGGAAAGGAAGGAGTCAAATAATGTTCTGTGGGTTGAATAATTTTGCAATAACAAGAAATACACATTGAATTCTAAAGGTCTCAACAGACATGAATTCTTGGGATCCCAGCCGAATACCTCGGTTCTAAAATCCGATTGACAAATGGCTTCCTTGTGAGAAATTTTCAGCCCAATTTCCCTATGTGACCCTATGAGACAACCCCCACTGGTTCTAAAAAATGTCTGTAGAAATCTGCATTTTTCTACTGTATAGAATACAAGCTTAGATTCGCAATTTTTTTAAAAGTGATCATACTGGAAAATCCCAAGGATTTTAATAATAAAGATGTAAATAGAAAGCTGATATTTTGCACTTTAGTAGCCTAGTGCCCTCATATTATAAAACCAAAATCATCTTCTGTAACTGTTTGCCATTGACGACCCATTTGGACTACATGAAAGTGTTTAATTTTTTTAACGACACGATTGTAGTCGGGCTCAATCAAGTTGATCAGGAAAGTTTTAAGAAAAGCAGAATAGCTATTTCTTCAAAAACCTTTCACATATACATACAAGATAGAAGAAACAACACAGTTCTAAACCCTAAGTCCTCAACTGTATAGTAACTTTATGAAAATAAAAATATAATTTTTAAATAAACACTTCCCATGAAATCTGCGAGATTTTTTAAAAAAGAAGAAATTACTGGATTTTGTAATTATATTAAAGCGTCTATAGAGTTCACGGCCTTGATTTAAACTATAACGACAATTTACTCCCAAAACAGATCTATAGTACCCGATCCATCCAAAAAAGTATCTTGATACGTTAAAAATCTGTCCATTTGTCTTCGTTTCGTGTCAATTTAAATATATACTACTGTGTTGTGCAAAACTGGACATGCACAAGGTCAGCGCTTGCTGTGTAATCATCGATCATAGCGTACCATCACCCGATAGCGGTCATAGTTATCGATTAAATCAAAACCTTGGTGGGTGAAAATTTAATTTTTATAGCGAATATTGAATTATTTTGCCATTCAAGTGTCAATCAAAAGTGATCTAAGAGTTGTTATTTTCCAATGAAATCGAATAGAAAATGAGTGAGGGTTTATAAAATAATAATAAAACACATACTACTTTAAGAAATAATGTTAGGATTTACATATTCAACACAATTGGGACTAAAATCATCTAAAAAAAGGCACAACAAACAGTAGTATTTTCAAATCAACAAGCTGCAAAATTAGGAATAAAGAGCTACCAATGTCCTTGACAAAATGGTAGTCCTTCATCCATGATATAAAAAACTCCCCTCGGTCCATCTCAGAATCTGAAAGTAAAAGCAGTAGGTTCTTACGCTTCATAATGAATCGAGATATCGACTGTATAAACTATTAGGTCACTAGGGAAATGTGTTTGAAACAGAGGTCTTCTTGACTGTTTGTAGCAACTGTCCACGTAATCTGTCTTCATTGTCATCAATAATTCACATCAACTACTAAAAATCCAGGACTGCTAGAAGATAATTTGGGAAGACCTTTGAACTTTAAATCTAGCTCAACGAGTAATATTTATATACCTTATAATGCTTCCTTCGGTATGTCAAAGAGTAAATCGCAGATAGTATGCTATAATTCTTATATTTAGATACTCCATATATGAGAAAGGTTGTTATCGAAAGAGGAAAGTCAAGTTGATTGAAGATCTCGCGTTGAGATAGGAGGAGTGCAGAACCATCAACCAGTTTTTGAACCATGAGCAATCAGTAGTAGCAGTAGTGAAAGCTCAAAAGTCGTTGGACGAGTCGGGCACTATGTCATTTCACTTTACCGTCACACAAAGTATAAAAGTAGGCTTGATGCTAATAATTCAATTGGAAGCAGGAGGTAATTGGTAAAATACACAAGACTAAGGTACTGAATACGTGACACGCATAATTGATAACTTCATTTCATATAACTTGACCTAGCTTCATGGACTATCTCCAGTTTTGGTCACTCTTTCCACTATTTTCAAGCATTTTCGGTTTTTTGCATCACCAGCAATAGCAACCGAAACAATCTGTGGAAAGTATAGCTAATAAATATACATATCGCTGCGGATCATTTTTATAAACTAAAATAGGATTTAAGTACATAACTCCCACGCGTGTACTCTAATTTTTCTTTCTACGAATTCTTCTAACCTATTCTCTATTCTTCTAACCACGAACTTCAAAAGAATGACAAAGTATCTGCAGATCCCGTCCACGTTTTTTAAACCAACTCTCACGTGGACAGTTAAAGTTACGGAAGGCTGTGACAAGTGTAAAAATCGGTGACATCGTGCAAGCCTTAATGTAGAATTTTTCAGGATAAAAAATAACCTTGCATTACTGGCGTTGATTACTTTGGTGTATAAAAATGAGTATAGATATTTTCTGCCATATATAAAAGATGTAAGAATAGAGAATAGGACTACGGAGAAAGCTAGATTTTACAATTCCACAAGGCCACACGACATTCAACTTCAAAAAGACGTCAACTCAAAGAGGTTTGCCCTTGAAAAGCCATTAGGCCATACTACGAACACAGGATTGTCTGTGTCGAATGAGTAATTGCACACAAATTAATTACTACAGGGAAACGGAAAGGGTATTTCAATCTAGAGTTTAAGTACAGAGTGACAATTGACGAATGACATTGACGACGGCGACTTTTCAGATTTATAGAAAAATTATTGAATTTTTTAAGAATCTGCTTTACAATTGTTCATCCAACCCCCAAAAAATATAATTTGCAAAGGTTATTAGGAATGACGCTTGTTTCTTCTTTGTTTAGCTAAAATTGAAGTCCTACTTTTTTATTTATTGAATGCTACCAGCATAATGTGCATAGTTTATAGTGATTACTTGATATTTGCAGTTTACAATTTAAAAAGATGAATAAGCGAAATCCTCATTGCTATCCAAAAAACCTTTAGTTAAAATTTAAAACTTTTTTTAGTAGCCAGTAATGGCAGTTGTTTAGGTTGTTTAGATGTTAAACTCCAACAGTCTTTTTAATAGACCCCCATAGTTCATTATTCATTTGTGGAAGTCTGGTGAGAAATAAAGGATTTGGCGTAAGACCACTCTAAAACGTTTTGTATACCAGAGTCTAGAAAGCATTAAGTATTTATGAATTTACGGAGGAAAACAGGAGAGAGTAGCTTTTAAGCTAAATTGCAACGACGGTTTGATCCTTGACCTATAAATCTCTTAAGTATTTTCGAGTCCTCTCAGTCCTTGATTTCCACACCAGATTTTCCATCCTTTCTTATCTATATATACGTATATGGATATAGATAATGTTTTGGATGTTCACTCTAACTTTATATAGCCTTTGAGTTGTCATTTGTTACCCAGTATGTTATGGTTCTTTTATATTGTTTAATGATTTTTACGAATAATTTCCCCTGTA
>JAQGBQ010001338.1:0-12205 GCA_034698485.1 Vertagopus arboreus
CTACCTAATGACAAATTTTCAAAACTTTTCGTGACATAGCTTCCCGATCGCAATCCTATGCCCTGTCATTGTTACTCGGATGAAGGTTTAGTGCTGGACAAATTATTCGTTTCTTTACATAGAACAACACTTACAGAGACAAGTAAGAAGGCCACTGCAATCACTGTAAAGATATCAAATCGAATAGAGTCCATTGTTCTTTAACTTCTTCGACAGTTTGTAAGATTTAGCCAAGTTTAGATCAGGTGTATTAATATTTTTATTAAAAAAAAATTAAACCAAATTGTATCTTTCAAATAAAATTACATGTCAATAGAAGAAACTACTATTTTATATAGCTTCTTTTTATACAGTACTGTTTGTTTTATTACAACAAGGTAAAAGTACTAATCAAATTTGAACACAAAAGTAAAATTAATCTTATCTATGTATGTAGTCAAGGTAAATTCCCAAAAAACTCCATGAAAAAACTTGATGATATTTAACAATTTGCATCAAATTGATGATTTCCTTCGTTAGTTTTATTTTCACAAACATCTAATAAAATCCACTTTCTATTTCAATGGGTAAACTATGCAATTAAACAAGGATTCATATATTAGACATGTCTCTTACATATTCTATTGTGTCATAACCATATTTAATGCAAATTAATGGTTGTCCTCCTGTGACACAAAAACTTATTGATAATTGGTTTATTTATCATTAAAATGCCATTTTAATTAGTTATTTATTGGATATGTGAGCACAAATTATGGAGAAACTTGGTTATCAACCTTTCCTTTACTATTGCTGAACTTTGACTTGGAAATAATTTACATATATCATTCGTGTGACTCACAATTTGATTATTTCTTTCGTCATTCAGAGCCAAATAATTTTTAGCCAAATCCTTATAACAAGTAATTTAGCATTTCTTTGAGAAAAGGTCACATTAGCAAGTCATACTCACTGCCTTCCCCATCCAGATTGGATAGGCTGAGCGTAATTGTACGCCGGAGGTTGAGCGACCATAGCCATAGACGGTTGATTTGCACCATCTGAAATTGATGTAATTGAGACTAAAACGCGGATGTCAATAAGGGTTTTTATATTTCTGAAATAGGTACTTACAAACCATCTGATTTCCGGCGAATCCTCCAGCGTGGTTCCGTCGTCGATTTTCATTGCACATGCCAACACCGACACATAAACAGATACCGTATCCGACACCGACCAAAACAGCCACAGCAAGAAAAATTCCTCCAACAATATAGAATATTTGCCTTAAAATAAAAAGTCATGACTTTTGGTTACCACGTTTCTAGATCAAATTACAAATAGAATTAACATATCATGGTCAATGAATTATAAATTTGAGAAATATTAAATGGAATTGTATCGGCGGTTTATTAATTTGGAAATACACATGTATTAGAACATAAATTGAGTTCTATCAATATCTATGATTAAGAATTGAGGGACTTACATAAAATTGTCAGAATCCTTGTCATGTTTATCGAAATCTTCCCTGCTCTTTTTAACACGCTCGTCAAAATCGGCATCATTTTCTTTGGTCTTGGATGAAGGTGTAGTACTGGACAAATTATTCGTTTGTTTACATAGAACAACGCTTGCAGAGGCAAGTAAGACGGCCAATGCAATCACTGTAAAGGTGCCAAACCGAATAGAGTCCATTGTTCTTTAACTGTTTCGACAGTTTATAAAATTTAGACAAGTTTGGATCATGTATAAAAAATTGCATGCTTCAAATAATATTAAAATTCAATAAAAGAAATACATATATGTAGCCACGGCAAATTTCTAAATATTTTCATGAGAAAATTATACAGAAAATCGTTTTCGAACCATTCAACTCATAGCTGAATGTTCACGTGATGATATTTAATTTCATTTACTTTTATAAATACTTCACATTTATATTTTTTTTTATACAAGATCATACAAAGCATAATTTGCAACCATATTCATTAGTTTCTGTCTAATTATTTTCGGATAGAAATATCAATTAAGTAAGTTCCGCTCCCCATCCTGATTTAACCTGATTTGAAGCCTGATTTGGTTGAGCCTGAGCGTTATATCCATACGGTGGTGGTGGGGACTGTTGCATCATTGTAGAAGGAATTGATTCACTAGGTTGACCCGCTGTCCCCACGGCAGTGTTTTCTCCAACTAAAAATGTCAACAAATGTCAATTAACAGATACATTTATTTAAAAAATAAAATAATAATCTTGGTCATCATCATACAAAGTTTTAAAATTTGTAACTCAAAGACTGACCTGGCTGAGAATTGTTTCCATAAACCATTCCAGCGCGATTCATTCTCCGATTTTTATTGAAATATCCAACGCCAACACAGAAGCAAATTAGATACGAAAGACCGATCAGGAGAAAAAAACCACCAACAGCTCCCAAAAAAATAAAAAGGGTTTTACTGCAATCATTAAAAATGTTCATGCATTAAAAAATTACATTATTTCCTTCAACAGTTTTCTTTGCACAAACATCTTGTAAAATCAACTTTCTCTTTCGATGGGTAAAACATTTATAAACTACGGACATACAATTTAATCAGCTAATAGTGCCAATTTGAAATGTCTTACTGATTTAAGAAAACATTCTTGATTTGTCCACATCAAAATGAAAAACTGTTCATATTAACTTACTTTGAATTACTTTGGGCATGTGTTCCGAAGCCCGGAGGAGACCCTGGGTGGCCTGGCCGATCCTTCTCTTTGGTCTTTGAATTAGAGGTGTCGGTTTCAGAGAGGTTTGAGTTATTTGTTTCTTCAGAAAGTACGAGGATTAAAAATGCAAGGAGAATTAATCCGATGAACCTTAAGTTCATCATTCTGCTTCAACGGCTTTGACAAAAGTTGAAACTTGAGCCACTAGCGTTTTAAAATAATCTTGGACTCATGAACTTTGCAGGATTGCTGTCGATAAAATTTTAATTTGCAGAGTATGTAGATATGTTTCAAAATCAAATGACAAAATGTTTCAAAAGATCTCTCTATATCCTCTAATAATTGATAAGATAATTTTCCGTAGTCATGGACTGGCAATTTGGCTTATATTATAGCCAAAGCACATCCGAAATATAATTGACTGGTTTGTTCATAGAGTTAACTCTATGGGTTTGTTGTTCACTATGCATTTTAATTCTAATGTAGAAACAATTGATTCAAGAAACATTTGGTTTTATTGTGCAAATATTTTAATAATGATAATGATAATAATAAAGGCAATTGACAATGTAAAATAAATCAACAAAACTGTGTTAAATGAAAGTATTTCTCAGTTTCTCATCATTATTAACTAATTTAAATCTTTACTCACAGAATTGCACAGAGTTAGTTCAGTCTTCCTAAATTCCTAAACATGGCTAATTAGTTTAAAACACCATTATACATGTTATTATATATACTTGGTTGTACGATGATTAGTTTTGATTTTCTGAGTTTGAAGACGCAATGCTGCTTGAATCTGATTGTGAGTCTGATGATTCTTCATCACGGTTTTCTCTCCATTTACGAGGAGGTATCGTCAATTTTGGTAGCTCTGGAAGTTTCTTCTTCACAGGAGAATCATTGGGTGTTTCAGGTTCGGAATATTCTTTAGATTTACGGTTCTTTTGAGATAACCGTGTAATTCGTAAATCGAAGACCTCTTGAGATTCATTTGAAGCTTGCGGTGGAGCAGTTCCCACAGATTTTCGAGTAATTTCTGGTTCCGGATCTTTTTCAGATCTCCGTGGACCCTGAGATTGAGCAGCTCCCTGAGACTTTCGAGTTTCTTCAGGAGCTTCTTGAGATCTCCATAAACCTTGAGATTTCCTAGTTGTCTCTGATTCAGGACCGTTTTGAGATCCACGTTTAGCTTGCGGTGGAGCAGTTCCCACAGATTTTCGAGTAATTTCTGGTTCGGGATGTTTTTGAGATCTGCGTGGAGCTTGAAATTGATTAGTTTCCTGAGATCTTCGAGATTCTTCTGGAGCTTCTTTAGATTTCCTTGGACCTTGAAATTCAGCTGCACCTTGAGATTTTCGAGTAATTTCTGGTTCCGGATCTTTTTGAGATCTGCGTGGGTCTTGCAGTGGAGTAGCTTCCTGAGATTTTCTTAGTACTTGCGGTTCAGTAATTCTTTGCGGTTGAGGTACTTCGGGCATCGGAGGTGGCCGTTGTTGTCCATAAATTGGAGGCCCTGGTGGCATAGGTGGACGTTGATTCACTGGTGGACCTTGCATAGGTGGACCTTGATTCATATTCAGTGGGGGACCTTGCATCGGAGGACGTTGATTCACTTGACCTTGATTCATATACATTTAAAAAAAAAAATTGTTACTTACTTAAAAGCGCTTTTAAGTTAATGGTTTCTGCGAGTAACAACTGCGCAGGTCTCCCAACCAGAACTTTCTTCCAATAGAGAATGGGACTCTATTAGGATTCTTAGCGCCTAAACTATCCCCATGATAGCTAGATCTTTGAACGAAGGAACAGCCCCAACGTACTAAGAATACCCGGCCGTACTTGCACAGAGCCACCAGGAATTAGGAAGCAAAAGTGACCCAAGTGGGGATTGAACCTTAGATGCCTACTGTGGTGGACCTTGCGGCATAGGTGGACCTTGACTCATTGGAGGTCCTGGTGGTCTACTTTGATCAGTTGAATAGTATCCTGGGGGAGGTTGGTTATAATTATATCTTGGCTGTTGCATTTGTCCACCTTGCTGTTGACCAATTGTTGTTGATAAGTTTGCATTGGTTGCATCTGAAATTTAATTAGCTTTTTTAAAAGGATTTATGTAGCTTGAGTAAACGGAATTCAAAGAGATAGACAGTTATAGAAAACTATTAAAAATTAACTCTGACTTACAGACAGGCGGAGGTTGATAAACTTGCTGAGGGTTTCCGTCTGAAATATAACGAAAATAAGCACAATTTTAATGGTGAACGAATCAAATTGTAATGAATTACTTAACATATTGTTTCGCTTACAATATTGCGGTTGTGGTTGATTTGGAACATTTCCAGGATTGTTCTGTCTGCCACTGCCAGCACAAACACAGAGAAGTACTAACCCGATGACAATTAAGATCCCTACTAATAACAAGATTAAAACGCCAAAACCAGAGAAGGACAATCCCAAAATGCTTTAAAATTAAAAATTATTAAGGTTAAATTTATCTCTTCATGTTTATAAGTTTTTTTTAAACAAACACGGATTTTTAATAAAAATTTCAAAAAAAATAAAAAACATACTTTATAGAAAGTTCAGCATTTGCAGATACAGAACATAAGAGCACACCCAAAGCAAGGTATAGCAACCGGGTGTGGTCCATAACTGATTGAGTTCCAAAACAGTTAAATCCAACTTTAATGACTTTCAAAATGCAAATAGTTTTAAGATTGATGATAACATATTTAGTCAAGGCAGTTAAAATAAATAAATTACAGTAGTTAATTAGATTTCAAACTTAATTTATTTGTAACTGCCTTGATATTTAGTCGATGGTTGATAATTAAATCTAATTTTTCTCGATTTTGTAATTTGTATTTTCAGTGTGATTTGACACACACTTGCCAAGGTTACTTCAATTTTAGGTTCATATTATAATCTTTATAAAAATAAATATCGTACTTATATTAGAGATACAGCAAAGTTCTTACATTTTGGCTATTGATAACTGAGCTATATTTTAGTCTATAACAAAATCTATTACAATTGATTTGCAAAATTGTTTACTGCTTTACACTCATTATAGAAACAATTTATTTAATGTGCTTGAAACTCATATATACATAATATACATACATCAATGTTGCAAAATATTTTTAGTCTTGACTAACGTTTCATGGGTAATTCACCATACAACATGATCAAACAATGTTAACCCCTTGTTGATTTGGTTGAGAAGGGGGAGGTCCTGACACTTGACCAGGATTATTGTACGGAGGTGGAGGTTGATTGTAATTATATTCTTGCGATTGTGTTTGCATCCCAGCAGTTGAAGGATTTGCATATCCTGGCTGAACTTGACCAACTGTCATCGATAAGTTGGCATTTGTTGCATCTGTAAAAATAAATTACGCATCTGGCTGGAAGTACAATAATTTGACATTGCTAAATATCCAAAAGATTCACTTACAAACGGGCTGTTGATATAATGGTTGAGTGACCCCAACTACGTATTAAAAACGAATTTTAATAATGGTGGCGACAGTTAAAATGTTAATTGGTAATAAAAATAAAGTGTCAATTAACTTACTGCCAACCCGTGATGGACCATAAACCCTGCCGCCTATAATTAATATTAAATTATTAATCAATTAACACTATTTTAATATTGTTTCCACCTTACCACCCATGCCCAGTCCTCGATTTTTATTATAGGCCCCAACGCCAACACAGACGCAGATGAGGTAAACAAAGAAGATACATAATGGAAAACCCAGTCCAACTACAACGAAAAGGATTATGAATCCGACCTCAATACTGAAACCAAAGTCATTAATCTTTCAAATTGTTAGTTCAATAATAATTTCGATCATTTTTTTAAAATTAAAGTACCCTTGAGCATTTGCGGTACCGAAGCAAAGGAATAGAAACACTGAAATGTGTAGTAGCCGAGCCGAGTCCATCGTACTTGGAATTTTTCGATAATTTCTAAAAATATTAAGAAACAAATCCTCTTTTTTTTTCAAAAAAAAATCGTGATTTCCAACTGTCAACTTCTGTAGTCCTCTAAATTTTATTACAACGTGCTTAGCCAAGGTAACTGAAAATAACTATTATAATTTCGATTAATATTCCGATTATTTTTCAATGCCAAATAGGTATGAAAGTTGACTGGGTGTACTTTCTAGAATCGATAACAAATATTTGTAAACCTATTGTTTCAAAGAAATTCTCATTTGATCTAAAATATTAAAAATATACGAATAATGATTTGAAAAAATCTATTTCTCATACATATAGTTTGAATTTATAATGAAATTATCAGTCTTACCACAGGAAACGAATTGATGTGATGAAAGGACATGGCACGGATCAGATGGGTTTTTGTACTTCCACGGATTTTTCCAATTGTTTTATATGTTGTGCACATTGATATTATGATCATTTTTTAGTATTGCGCCGACCCTCTAACTTGACCCCAGTGACCTCTAAAAATGTCAAAAGGTCACCAAAAAATTTCTATTTTTTGCTATAACCCGCACATATGACGTACCAAAAAATCAGATATTTTTCACTGAAAAATAAAAACCTATATACTTGACCTCTGTGACCTAAGGGTAACGCGCTAGGTCAAGAAAACAACAAAAAAAGTTATTTTTTAGTTCCTTTAGCCTCCGGAGATACCGCCACCAGTCCACAAAATAATTCATTACCAATTTTTTAGATATTATGTGTGGATTTTTGGAACCTTTTGACATTTTTAGAGGTCACTGGGGTCAAGTTAGAGGGTCGGCGCAATACTAAAAAATGATGACCTGAATATTGTGCACAGCATATAAAAAAATTGGAAAAATCCGTGGAAGTACAAAAACCCATCTGATCCGTGCCATGTCCTTTTAGCAAGATAGTAAGCTGTAGGAAAGCAAAATTGTTATTTAATAATTGTGCTCAAATTAGCCTAAAACTTAATTATACTTGAAATAAATTATATATTTTGTTATTTGATTTTTGAAATGATTAAACTAATGTGAATAGTTGTACCAAAAATTATACAAGTATTTTTGTGTAAATTTTATTTGTCTTTGGCTTAATCCCGATTTCCAACATTATAAACACTAGAAATCCATCCCCGGTCTCGGTACATAATGCTTTACCTGGCTTCGATACCCGTCAAAATACAGTTCCAAAAAGACCCTAATCATAAACATAATCAAATGGATACACAAACTAATCTTGGCTAAGGATGTCTTCCGGTCCTCAACAAGTATCAAAATCTGCACACTATATCCATACATCACCATCAGTACACAAACGAAATGGAATTCGAGTACAAAGACAGGGACTTCAATCGTAGAGAGATGAGGTATTTCGAAATAAGTCACACTAAGAGTGTCCCATATGAGCAGAATGAGTAGAAAAGGAATTACGAGAAGGGTAATATAAATACAATTGACGAAGGGTGGGTTATCGTCTTTAGAAACAAATACGTCCGATTCTGCAATGTAATCTCTAAAGCGGGTTAAGCAATTGTCTTTTTTATTCTTTTTGTGACGACGTTTTCGTCGAATCCGACTGTCAGATCCATCTTGACTCCCGGCGCTGCTGCCCCCACTACTTCCACTTGCAACGGAACCGCTGCGTCGTTGTTGGAATTGATTTAATTGACTGTTTCGTAGTCCTTTGCTATTAAATGTACACATTTATAGAACATGAATATTTTAATCCCCCGATATGGGATGAAAAGATTGAATAAAATCATAATATCCTACCCCGGAACGGCAAGCTTTTGGCTAACGTTACTCGCTCGCCGTTTCACCTGGACGGCAAGATTCTGTCCGTTATCTGAGGCACCTGACTTTCGAGCACCGTTAATTGGCTTTACTGGTCTTATCGTATCTTGGCGAAACTCTGTGGACGCTCTGGTTTTTACTGGACCCATTTTCTTAATTGTTTATTATACTAATTAAGATTTCTCTATAAACTGAAATATCTATCCGAGGTAATTGTTGCATTACATATGAATGAGGCTTCTACTTAATTTGTCGCCACGGTCACTGAAAATAAATGTCTGAAACTATTTCTACTACTATTTTGGAAGATAAAGTACTTGATAAAATAACCCGAATCCAGCTCATATAATATTGCAGATTGCAACTTATTTTTGAAAACAAATCAAAGATGAAGTCATTTAAACCTGTTTTGATATTGATGTTTTTCATCCTCACTTTATGCAAAGGGTCAGACCTCAGCGAAGAGGTTAAACATGAATTAGCGGAAACAGGGGAAAAGTTTGATATTGAGCGTGACGAAAAAGTGTAAGTGTTTCATGTTCTGACATTTTAAATATCAATAATTAATTTCAATCTAAATTTTCTAACGATTATTTAGAAAGAAAATCGTAAAATGGTATATTTCGATATTTAAAATATCAATTGTATAATTTCACAGGAAATCTATTGCTATGAGCCTTGGAATTGTCTTTGGAACTATAGTTATCATCTGCCTCTGGGTTCTTTACTGTTGTTTCCGAAAGATTTATTGTTTCAAAAGTGAACACGATGTTGGAGACTGGGACGAGATGTGGGAGGACATGCGACCAGTTCGTAAGTGTGTATGTAACAAATTAAATATCATGTATTAGTGACATATTTTAAATGCAAAGTACATCTGTAAAGGTCAAGGGTCAACTTCCTTGACTTTATTTAAATGCTATTCGTGGTTATGTATTTATAGTCGGTTCGAATTCCCAGTATCGACAAGTGGAGGTCAAGTCAACTCCTTCTTATCTAGAAATAGAGGAAGAACAGCCACAAAAACCTGTAATTTCTGAACCACAAGAGCCACTCCCACTTTTCGATTTGGAAGATATTGACGTACAAGACGAGGAAAGAAGCCCAGAGCGTATTCACAGACGAAGTAGTCAAACAAGTAAAGCTAGTAAAAGAAGCCATAGAAGTCATAGTAGTCGCAGGTCTAGATCTAGTTTTAGATCTAAACGTCCAAAAAGATCAAGTTAAATTGATGGATTAATATTTGTGCTAGGAATTAATAAATAATTTGCACAGGATGTGCATATGTTTTCAAAGTAAAATTAAACTTACATTTTGTACAACTGTTTAAAAGAACGACAACGATAGTAAGAAACAAATTCATTAATGGTTATGTGAGTGATTAATTTAATTAGACAGTTTTTACAAACGCTTCTTAAATAATTTAGTTGGTTAGCGAAATAGGTCACAAAATTAATCAACTTGTTGATCATGGCTTAATTTTTACATAAAATTTGCTGACTGTTCAATAGATTTAAAAATTGTTTATCTTGCTGCCTCTTGAGGAGGAATGGACTGATCTTGAGACTGAATGTCTTGATTCGGTGGTACTTGACCTTGCTGTTGTTGCTCCACAGTTACTGTTGCATAGTTCGATGGAGTAGCTGCGTAACTAGGAACCATCATAGGCTGCTGATAATACCGCTCTGGTGCTCCAACTGCGATTTCAAAGGATTTCACACATTGCAGGTTAACGATTGTTCAGTTAGAAGTAATTCGATCAAATTAAATCTTCAGTAACTTACAGCCAACTCCGCCTACCCCACCTTGAATTCGCATTCCTCTGTTCGTATTATTCATAATGATACAGAATCGAAGGAGAGTACTCATAATGATGATTACAACAATAAGAACAAAAAAAGACCAAATAGGAAATCCGAATTCCATTTTGAAGACTAAAACCAAAACGATCGAATTACAATGTATAAGTTACACAGGGGGTTAGAATCAGAGGGAAGTGTATTGTTTTGTAAGAAATCAGATTTCGAATTCATTTTAGAGATCAGGGCTAAAATTATCATATCTAAACAATTTGAATGTTTCCATACAAACGACGATTTCCAAGAGCTATCGACAAAAGATTATCGATGACCACAGGTAACATTTCTTTGCTAGAATTACATCGTCAAAAATATACTGTAACAGAATAATGGTTACTTAAATTTAATAGAATATCAGTGTAAGTAATTTGCAGACAGAAAATAATGTCCGAAGATTATGTCTAATTTATATTCTAGTTAGAACTCGAGCACTTAATTTCTATCCATATTTTTGTCTCATACAAAGATTCAACAGTACAATTATTTCCTATTTCAATAATCTCTAAATACTTGTCAGTTAACTTCCAAAGAAAGCGCATTTGGGTGTTGGGAATTTGGATAGACGCTTGTGGGTTGGTCAATAGTTTATTTTTATCCACCCAGACTACAATTTAATTAAGTAACGTGAATTACATATAAACATTGGAATTTCAAAAATCATTCAATTTTGTGCTATGTAATTGAGCATAAATTAAAATATATTCTTCATTTTTCACTCTTAGGTCTTTTGAATTTTGACCTGATATTTAAAATGTGTACTTGAGATTTTGAAATCCTTTTTGTGCATATCGAAATTTGTCATAAATTACTTAGAAGCTCCCCAGCCATATGCAGCCATTGGAGCTTGCGAGCTGGGTTCTGAAGTTGCTTCAGACTGAAGAGTTGAAGCGGATGTCATTTCTACCGACGTGAACCCTGACTCTTGTTGCTGTACCGAACTGCCTTGGATGGATTCCGTTGGGGGCATTGGACCCATTGGGGACATCGGATATTGTCCTGGTACACCGACTGCAATTTACATTGCTGTTAATCTATTTTATTCAGCACAGAATGCGGAAATAGAATTGATACTTACATCCCATTCCAGGTTGCTGGCCAGGCAGCATTGCAGGGCGATTTCGTCTGTTCATGACAACACATATTCGGAGGCAGCAACCAAGTACGCTAATAAATAAACAGACTCCTAAAAATATTGAAAACACCAACTTTGGAGTTGGATCATTATCGACCATCACGAAGCCTAAACATGCAAATTGAAAATATGAATTATTTCTCTTTTTACCACATACTTGAGATTTATTTACCTGTCAGAAAAACCGAAGCGATAAACGGTTGAAACTTGCTGTAAAAATCGGGAGGAACTGCAGTCTCAAAACTAAACTGAATTAATTTCGAGTTCGATGTAATTAGTTTTTGAATGCTTTCTTTTTGAATTCAAGGAATTTGAATAACATGTAAAACCAAAGTTGCTTGACTCCGTGGTGGAAGCGACGTAACCAAGGAGTCAAGCAACTTTGATGTAAAACAATAACAATTCCCAAGGAGATGTGATTCAAAATATATATTTTTTAGCCCGACTCCAAGGTAAGTTTACTGTGTTGTCTTGCCTCCTTTGTTTCTGTCTTTTCTCCAACCAGGTAGTGACAAATGGAATTTCCAAAATTCTATAAGAGCAAACAAACTATTTCGAGTAAACCGAAATTTTGCACAATGGTAGCTTTCGACCAATTATTATTAATTAGAAAGTGATTTTGCAAAAAAATTGTTTACACTGACCCAAATTGCATGGGAAGGTTAATTATTTGCATTCGATATAGCATCATTTCATACATCAAATTAATTTTCCTAATTTAACTTTTTAAACCCAACCGGATGAA
>JAQGBQ010001339.1:0-12202 GCA_034698485.1 Vertagopus arboreus
TTCTTTTACTAAATTACACTAGTAGTTCGAACGTTTACCATTTGAAATAGTATTAAAAAGGTAAAACCCAAACGTAGGTCTCTCTGCTACTAATTTCGGCTTCTACAAAATTCATTATAATAAGAACCCTGAAATTCTGATGTAGAATGTTCGATTATCTACTTTCCGATTGAGGTGAATTTGGTTCAAGATTAAGACATTATGATTTAGAACAAATAACGTCTCAACTTATCGGGTTGGATTAGGAAACAAAAGGTAGAAACATAGAATGTAAAGGGACAAAATGAATAACGAGGAATGTCGATAATGTGAAAGAGGGTCAAAGGGACGATCATTGCAAAAATTGGCCCGATCTATTTCCCCTCTCCCATTAATCCTAGGAAGTTGAAACTTTCTCGGGAGATATATTACCCGGTATCATCATCCATATCTGTCTGTCGTCTACTTCTCTCATATAAAATACTGAAATCATCGTTGTTTTATTGCGACCGAATAGACGTTTAAAGTCCTCTCTCTCTTCATTCCTTTTCTCTATCACAAATCACAAATCCCTAAAGTCAGAAACTATGCTGAGACTTTGTCCTATCGTCCATGCTGCTTCCTTGAACGACACCTCCTTTCCTGTCCATGATGATCACTGTTATCCATGTACATGTTCATTTGTCTCTATGAACCAAAAGTTACAATTTATTGCTTGTTATAGCCAAGTATTTTACTGTCGTAGTCCTTTAGGATTTGTTTGAACTATATGGTTTATTGTGGTCTCTTTACAAGTAAAAACTACTTTGGAAACGAAAGAGAAAATCAGCCTAACGCATGTTGTGGCTCGATCTCTTACTAGTAAAAGTCTTATCATGAAGTTGGTGGTCGTAACTTTTTCAGCATCATAACGGACCTATAACAAAGTTTAATCCTGATTTTCGACCTCATCTCACCACAAGAGTTCATTTCTACTTTACGACTCTAGTGGGTTAGTAAAAGGATCTGAATGTTTCTTCTTATCCTTCAGAGTTCCCAAGAAATAAACAAGTTTTACGAACACGCAACCTCAAAAACCAATAAAGTATCAGACAAGTAATGATAATTGATCAACTGCTAAAATATATTTATTGCATAAAGATAATTCGATTACTCGAAAAATAACATTCGATAAGGATGTATGGACATTACATCCGACATAAACCAATGCAAATAACTTAGCACTTAAAAATAAAATCGTTGAACTATATCTATAATATACGTTAAATGCCTTAAAAAATATGTCTACATCTCATGCCATTAGTGTGCAATGTCATTATTATATCATCACCAATATTCTGCAAAGCAGAAAAAACTGTTCAAATCACACTATAAACTATTGTTCTACTGACCAGAAAGTTCAAGAGATTATTTAATTAATAAAACTAGCCAGTCTTCTGCCTCTAAAGCTTGTTATTTGACTAAAATAATATCCATATGTTTGAAAGCTAATATTATAAATGACAATTAAGTACGGTAACTCGTTGGGAATTGATTGAACAAAAATATCAACATAATTTACCTAAAAGTACGCCATTCATTCTTAATGATCTCTAATGTTGTGGTTGTTTGAGGATTTTCCACCATGACTTTGATAGTGGAACAAAATACTGATGAAAGTTCATTTAATCTTCATTAGAAAATGAACCTCCTATTTGTGAATGTCGCATTTCTTCAAATAAAACTTTAGCATAATTGACTTGTTGAACTACCCGTTTGGCGACGATTTCATTTTCACAGACGACTTGAGGTCTTCCAGGAGCTTGCAATTCTGGTATCCGTCTCACCAGTTCTATGTGAGGATTCTTTTCAAACCCTCCAACTGAAGGCGCTATCTGGCACTCTATTAGCTCACTGTATTGAAATCAAAACAAAGAATTATATTATGGGATAAAAGTCATATTTAAGAACCGATGGGCCATACACATACCTTAATGGGATCTTTAGTATGTACGGATTTCCTTTTCCCGGTCGGAAAACGGTAACTGCTTCGGATGAGATCATTATTCTTAGATCCTGATTGGGACCACTCCTCAATGTTTCGCATCCAATGAATATTTCGCTGAAATTCCGGTCGTTGAGTTCGAACAAAAGTTCTTGTCCTCTTGAAGACATTTCGGAATATATTGGCAAAAGTCTGTATAGGAAACATGTACAAATTAATCCCTACCATTAAAGCATGTTTTGTTAATACTACTTTGAATACACTTACCCTCCATTTCCTATAACAACTCTTGTTGGTCGGACTCTTCCAGGCATTATACGGGAAGACGTTCTCGACGAATCTCTAATTGCTGATGCTGCCCCAGTTGCTAAATCTAAAACTCCAACTGCCGGCTTTGTAATAGTCCCCACGATGCCTTTTGTGAATCCAGTAAATAAGCCCTACAAAATAAGTGAACTTAATTTTAATAACAATTCTAGTAATTCCAATCACTTAGTCAAGCACGTATACCGTGAATCCATCATTTGACGCTCCCTCGTAAGACTGTGTCACAACGGAAGTGACACCTCCAATTAATCCGTGACCAAGTCCTTTGAGGCCAGCGTAAAGATATTCGCCAGATGAGCCGGCGTGATCGTCTTTAATTCTACGCCTTTCTTCTTCATGTTTATCGTCCAAAATCGTTCTTCCTAATCCTTCGCCTAAAGTTCCAGTAACTTTAGCTGCAGAATTCGATAAGCCATGTGCTACATTCTTCACTAAAGCCCCAACCTAAAAATATTTTTAAAAATACTTTTTTGTTTACAAGCTACTTTGTTGAAATACATATTTTATTGTTATCTTATGCAATTAACTTACGGATCCTTCATATATCATTAGACTGACTCCTTCAGATACATCATTTACAAATCCGAGAGGGTTTCCCAAAAAGTCGGTGGACCCTAAAATTACAGCAGCCTGAGACACCAACTCATCTCTATAATGTTTTACGACTAACGCCCAAAGGAATTCAAACGTTTCAAATGGATGATGCTTTTCAAATGGATCCAACTCGACATTTGCGTCTTCAAATCTTACGAGGGTCACACCAAGTCTTCGTTTTACCGCGGCTAAATTTGGCTGCAATTTTGATGTCGTGAGTACGCTGAGTCTAACCTATTAACAATCAAAAATCAACAATTATATTATTTGATGTATCGTATTGCGAATAATTTGTATATAATTATATCTATGAAATGTTTAATTACTTGACTAAGAATGATTTTTAGCATCCCAAAGTAATAGCGTCGGGTACTTGAAGATGTTGTGCTGGTCAACGCTTTTTGAACTTCAAAATCGGATTCTTGAAGCACATCTAACGTCTTTACTTGTTGGCCGAATCCGAGCCACATGCAGAGTTTCAGCAATAGCCGCTCCTCGATTATTAAAGCTAATGGCTTGATAACCAACTCCCACACTTTAAAAACCCTTGCGTTCAATGTTGACTTCATACTCTCCCAGTATAACTGTAAAGCTGGTTGTTGTTCATACAAAGAAAAATTTTCTACAGTTTCAGAGCGTCCAGATGAAACATATATTGCTGCAGACTTTTCCGCTTCGAGCAGTTGGTTGTCAATCTGTAGATTTAGCACTGAAGCTTTTAATATCTGCGAATTTTTCGTGTCCGTCCATTCCAAAATTAATCTAATTGGAAAAAGTATATTTCAATAAGTATTCTTTACAACTTTAATGTATTTATTATAGTAGAAAAGTAACAAAGTAACAAACCCCGAAAATCGTCCGTATAAAAGTTCCTCTCTAGGATTGCAAGAGACAATGCTTATTCCCAATCCAGAAAGAAGATCAATCTTTATCCTGCATTTAGGAGTTGTGTTGTAATCATTGTCTTCAAAGGTGTGGTGAAGGAAATTACGCCTCGGTGGATTTTCTACATCAATAATTCGAAGCACTCGGGTTGGTCCATCCGTTTCGACTGCTAAATTAAGTGTCCCAGATCCAGGTCGAAGTTTTTGGCGTGCCACTGCTTGTTCTGCTGGAATTCCAGTTTCAGTTCGGATGTAGCAAATAGGCTGACATGGTCCAAGGACTACATCGCTCCCTATTCCATATTCAACAATATTAATAATAGTAATATATCTTAGTTGATACGCAAACAAAACGATATGTACTTACATAGCTGCCAAGGTCCAGAGACAGATGTGTTGCCCAAAGATCCTTCAGATGTTCCAAATCCATCTTTAGCTTGTACGTATAAACTTTCGTACATTCTACACTTTATTCTACCATCCGACGTAAATTCCCAGTGCTGTGTAGAGGCTCGACGTTTATCTGGTTTTCTTAGCATTAAGGGTACACATTGATTTGGGATCGGAGCAGACCCAGCAATGTCCAATACCAGCATTGATCCTTCAACTTGAGGTTTTCTATGATCCCTTGGAGGACTAAAAATTGATATGATAATTAAGGAAATTGTCAAGGGTTTGTTTAAAGTCTAATTGATATTAAAAATGTCTTACCTTGAGCCCTCGTGTTCAATGAGACCATCCGCGTTTACTCTCCACAACTGAGACCGTTGTCCAAGATCTTTTTTATTTAATACAACTTTAGTACCTTCTGGAACATCAAGGACTAACTCAAGAGTCTCCATCCCCGTCAATCCTAAACTGTTTTTATTGTCTCCAGAAAAGGTAGCCGTGAAGGCAATATAGAAGAAATTTTCATAAGTCAAGTGTGTCAGATATCTCAGCTCGTCCATGTTCACAATTACCGAAGTCCCCCCTGGTGCTGCAACGGTTATAAGTGGAGGCTGTGTGGGTTCATCTAATGCATATGGAACCGATGATTCCGAACGGGCATTTATTTTTAAACGTTCCTCCCCAACGCAAGCCTATAATGTAGTCAATATGTAACCTAGTTTAGAAATATTTAAAAAAAGAAACGCTAATTCTAAACCAATAAATATTATTACCTGATGAAATATGACAGGAACCAATGAAAAATTATCGATCCTGAATGGCGGAGGAAGCTGGGTTGTGTCACTGAATATAACAAAATACGAGGGTCCTTGGAGAACAATCTCTACCCTCAGAAAGTGACATTCTCCTTCTTTGTTTCTAAAGTTAAGAACAAACAAAATATTCAAACTGATTTACATTTATGTTCCAAAAAGTTTTATATTGACAGATTGGTGATCTACCTAATGTTGATGTGGAAAGAGTCAACATTGTCGACAGGAAATCCTCCAGACCAAGAACATCCCTCAAAATCTTTCAGTCTCACACACAAAAGTTGTTCTTTATCTAATCGGGGCCAATGAAACGGTAAATTGCAACCGGCCGGTAGTGCCAAATGAGTTGCTTCGGCTTTAGCATCGTAGAAACTGGTTGCATATGCTCTTTGAGAAATTTGAATCTTCAAACTAGATCGATTATCAATGAGAAACCGTGGTGAGACGATAATTAATTTCGTGTCTCTGTATCTGCCAGTCCCATTTTTTATTTCAACCCCAACCATGTAGACGGATTCTGGTCGGTTATTGCAGTGAGCTACAGTAAGTTTACGGACACGTACTGAATTTTGACAAAGAAAGGATCGACACCAAAACGGTTTTGAATCTTTGTGTAAAGCAGTTCCCACGCGAAATGTCAATGCTTCTGATCCTTCTTGGTCTGCAAAACTCATCATGAGAGGAGTCACCATTCGACCAACCTATTAACATTTAAATTTTATTAAGTATTTAAAATGTATATACTTAGTGTTTCATTTTATGAAATCTCTTACTTCATGTTCCTGAAACTGTCCAGCCGCCTCCGTGGCAGTTCCTTCTTGTTTACAAAGTAAGGGAAGGCCACTTTTATTTACTACCCAGCAAGGACAACTGAGAAAAACAGCTAAGACTCCACCTTCAAGCCTCTGAATTTTTGCCGTCAACAATAATGTGCGTTTCTGCGTATCTTGTAATTTTAGTCTGGAAACTAATGCACTTGTAGTCGGGTTCACAGTAATTATAGCTCCTTGAGGAAATGAATCTATCAGCAGCTGTATTTCCACAAGCTCAGATGTGTCAACCTGAAATATAGTGGAAGTTATAAAGTGATACATATTATATAAATTTATTTTTGGTAAATAATTAAAGCAATCAAAAACTAACATTGGTCATTCTATCTTCCTTTCCTGGAGCAATCCTTCCCTGGATTCGCTGGTTTTTTAATTCATAAGATATTTCATGTGGCAAGAGATTCACTATTTTAAATGGACTGACGAGAGTTACGAGATTTGCTCGTTTACTCATACTCATGAGTTGTACTATATTCGGTAAAGAATTTTGTGGGATAATGTCATCACTATCCGCAGGAAACTCATTTCTTCTTACTGCGACACAGAATCTGTACGGCTGTATTTGGTCTGGTCCTCTTGTCGCACATTCACGAAGTCCTTCTTGGCTGTTACCAACTAGCAGGGCTTTTGTACAATAAAGATACATCAACGGATAAACGTCGGGAATGATTGGTCGAATCCACATATGAGCTGTAATTTACAAAATAAATTTAGTTATTGATAATGAGGAAAGTGAACTGCTTGCCTTTGATAATGTTTAATTTATTATTGGGAATTTATCTTGTATTTAAAAGTATATATCTTAGTCTATGTTATAAAAAATATATACTTACCCCAGACAGAATGCAAAGGAATGGGATATGTTTGTCCTGGTTTTACTTGAACAATGTAAGAACCTCCAGTTTGAGCCTTCTCAACTGTAAAAAAAATTTTAATTTTCATAATTCTCTAATTGAAAACAAAGAATTCAACAGTTTACTTACAAGACGGGTATACGATAGTGTTTTCAAGTTTTAGTTCAACAGGATCAGGAAGAGAGTTCTTAATCATTAATGCAGACCGAACTACTACTAATTTTTGAGCTGAACCTTGAAGACTAACTTCGAAAACAAGTCTCGTTGGGGGTAACTCCATATAAGCCTTTTAAAAAGGAATGACATTGATCAAATATAATGCCGACCAACAAAATATTATAATTGATGAATAAGTCATACCCCATATCGTCTTGTCGCAGTCTCAGGCTTGGCTACCCGAAAATATGTTCCAACTCGGTCGACTGATACGGGAGTTACTTCTTGCCAACCTTCGACTCGAACAGCGAGTTGATGGGTTCGCAACTGATGCGTGTTTCGATGCCTCAATTTTCCTCTACCCTCAAAAGTGAAAGTTTGTAAAGCCCCATGGGACACCTCAATCCAACCAGTACCGTCGGAAAAGTAATTGCTTCCAATCTTCTGCTGTTTAATCAGTTCCTCATTGTTTGATAATATAGTGCAGAACCACAAAGGAGATCCTGTTTCGTTTCTTAATGCAAATGGTACAAATGGAGTCCTTCGCTTATCAATTTTTTGTTGTAAGTAATCTTCAGCCCAATTTGAAAGTACTGTATTGTACAGGCTCAATAATGTGGATGTTAAACTAATTTCCATGACTGTTTGAGAAGTAAGTGAAATATCATATTCAGGGGCCCGCGACGGAAACTCAGTAGTAGAAGAGTAATCATCTACTCAAAAATAAAAATAATAAGTTGGTGAGAAGAATGAATCAAGAATTCACTATCAAAATACTTTGACAGAAAAGAAAAAGTCTTACCTAATTGACCTATAAGATTCTTTTTCCATTTGATACTGCACTTCCAAGGTTCAAGAAATGGTTCCCATCCCGATAATCCACGGTTATAGTAATCTCCACTAAGCACACAGTCAGCATATCCGGAATTTTCCAAACAATTTTGAATCAATTCAAGTTGTTGGACACTGATTTCTACTAATGGGACATCCGAGTCTTTGCAGTCGTCTATCACACACACAGATAAGCAACTGCACTTTACTTCGATTCCGTACGGAGCACCGAAACCGCTTTGATTAGCTTCTAAGGCTAATCTCATTTCTGTTTCAGTAGTAGGAGTAGATGTTTCTTCACTTTTTATGGATGATGATCTACTCCCTTTATATTCGGTTGAATTCGCCTGATCGGTAAGAGTAAGGATACCAACTGCACTTTCAATAGATCCTCTAGACTGTCTAAGTGCAGCAATAGCTTCTAAACGGGTGAATCCCATTAAGCTTAGTTGATCAATTTGGTTAGTATCCACATCTAAAGACATTCCTCGAGGACTCGTTCTCTGTTCATAATTACAGAAAATAACACTATACAACCTTGAAAATTTACACAGTAAATTGCATAAAAACATAAGAAATCTAGCCATACGTCAATTTCAGTTTCGGTTGTATCCGATTTCCGAAGATGTACTTGAGCATCTTTTGAAAACTTGTCCACTAGCCGTACGAACATTTTCATGTCATGATACGATAGCCGTAAACTCAAGCTAGGACTTTGCACCTTTAAAATTTTTCCAGATGATGCTAGTGAAAATGTTGCATCTGAAATACCCTGTGGTTCGGGTTTGGACTGTCTGACAAGTTCTAATTGAATATTCGTTGGATCTAGAATCGAAAGCGCTGTCTCGGATTCTAAACCAAGAATGCAGGAAAACAGTTCGCATTGAAGAAGACTGCATGATATAGGTCGCTCCAAGTGAGAACGATACCACATTACCGCGGTACTCTGCATGGAAGAAGAATAACTGATTTTAAATCCAAAAGATTATAACCATTAGTTATAAAGTTATTAGTCACCTTAAGAATGATAGCATTTGTATCCCAGACTGAGGCGTTTTCGACAACTACCAGCTCGCAATTGGAAACATTGACTTTTAATTCAAAGCTTGATTCTGGGATATCTAGCACAGGTGCTCGTTTTGTTACAATGCCAATCGAGACGGTAACCGGTCGTAATAACTCTCGAGACCTTTCCAACAAGGGTGAAGCATTTCTTTGACGGTGTTTCAAAAGTTGCTTTCTAAGAATTTCCTCTTTTGATTCTTGTTGTGCAAGTTTGGGCGGATCTGGAATTTCTTGTGTTAAAAATGACTTAACTTCTATCCACCAATCCAGAATTAGCATCAATCTCATGTTATTTAGAACAATCGTAACATTGGATCCTTTTTGAGTCTGTCTAAAGTGAATTTCTGCCTGCAACGGAATATCTGAATGGAACATGCTGGAATGCGCGTGCTGAGACGGCCCTGGAGTCTGTTTTGAATATCAATCATCAACTAATATAATACACACATAAATTATTACAAACGTAATGATATGATCAGTTTCTTACTGAAGCTGATGCTGGAGATAAACTTTGCTGTAATATGTTAGGGAAAATGTTTATTGCTCCTTTTTCCATTTGAGGACGATTATCCTTTTCGGAAAATCTGGAGTCGCAGACAAGAATTTCTTGAGAAGCTAGATCAACATCCTTTGATCCGTCACTACTATTTTGGAATGTAAATTTTGATTTGATAAAATCGATCCGACTCAACTTGGCTCCATTTTCTTGTACAACTTCCACCGTAACGTTGACAAGATCTAATTCAATTGTGAGTTCTAGCTTGGAATTATTACTATTATTAGCGTCTGAAAGTTTACTTGCTGGATTAGGGCGTTGATGGTCTGACTTTTTTATAAAATGTTCATAGGTTTCTAGTTGTTCTCCAATGTTGTGTGCCAACAAGCCACGTATCAGCTATAAGAGAAGTTTACCGTGATTATTCCTCATTCGTATTTTTAAATGACTTTTAAATTTAAAAGTAAAAATAATACATACCTTATATTTTTCTGGATCAAGGGTACAATAAACTGTAGATAGCATCCCTTGTACACGGATGGACGCGACAGCTGGTTCAACCGCTCCTTGAAAAACTCGACGAACTTTGAGACTAAGTGCGCACTGCTTCTGAAGAAATGACGAGTCCCCGGCTGTTCTGATGACAGCCCAACCATTTTGCAAACTCCAAAGCTGGTCGTTTATCTGTTCTGCAGTCATTCTATTACGCTGAACTAACTCTCCCGAGTACAAATCCATCTCTATCAGATCTATTGAAATACAATTTAGTATCAAGCCTTGGGACTGCTCGAAAAACTTGTTTCGCACTGACAAGTGCCC
Source organism: Vertagopus arboreus (assembly GCA_034698485.1). Classification (NCBI taxonomy): domain Eukaryota; kingdom Metazoa; phylum Arthropoda; class Collembola; order Entomobryomorpha; family Isotomidae; genus Vertagopus; species Vertagopus arboreus. Next base: position 10,022 of record JAQGBQ010001339.1, read on the forward strand.
TAAATCCGCCACCAAAATTTTTTCGGAGGTAGAACTGTATGGGAACAACAAAACAGGTGCTCCAGCTTGAATATCGAGAATAACTCTTGTGCTTTCATTTAAATCCAGCTCAACGTCGCTTTCTGAGGATAATTGAGATGAGGCTTCGCTTTCTCCTGCCGACTGTCCAAACAACGAAGACCAAAGTGTTGAGAACTCACTATAAAATCGATTTGTGTGGACACAAACAATTGATGACATGTTCAACCGGAACCTGCCGTCTGTTCCTGAAAGAATAAAAATATCCATAATTTAGAAAAAAATTGAATTCAAAATATGTTTACAATGCTGCTCGAACTCGAACCCGACTTGAACTTCAATCCAAATCAAAAATCTATTTTAAAAAACCCGTGAGGGTCGGGCTAAAAATACTAACCTGTCCTTGAGTAGTCAAAGTCCAAAGCTTGCTTGCCTTGAAAAGCAAATTTTACTGGATATAAACCGCAGAAAGGACTTATATCTCTAACTTCCAAAGATCCTAGGCGACCTTCTACTCCAAAGTAATCCTTTCCTCTACTCTTTAATTCACAAGTAACGTTGTTTACTCCTGCTTCCGCTACAAGTCCAGTTACTCTGGCTAATTTCACATTTAACGCCTTGACATTGATAAGAGTTTCGGTATTTCGATCGTCATCTGATGTACTCATAGAGACTTTAGGCGTACTTGAGCGTTTAGGATTTGTATGATCTGAATTTGAAGTTGTATGAAGGGGAGCACTTCGATGGTGAGCTATTGTAGCTTTAGACGCATCAGAGAAAAATCTTCGCAAACAAGCGAATGTATCCGGCGTAAGTAATACCTCCAAGGTACTGAAATCCACCCTTACATTCTTGTGATTTCCTCCATACTTTGTAATGAACTTTGGTGATTTAGTATCAACAAAAATAATTTTGATCTGTACGAGGTTATCTAATTTGTTACTTTCATCTGGACGTGGGGATGGTGGGGGTGTAACGGGACAAAACTGTTCTGGTCTAGTTTCCACTGAGCCACGCCTATAACTCATTCTTCGTTTTTTAGAAATAGGTCTCGTAGGTCGAAGTCCAGGCTGAAAACATCTCTCTCTGAAAATCTCTCCAGGGTCTAAATCTTCTGGCAATGAAGAAGATTCTGTCCGTGTATATCCATACCTCGCAGAGGATGGACTTTCTTCGATTAATATTGGAGTAGAATTTTGTAAATCTGGACAGGATTTTGAAAAATGTTCAGCACGGGTGAGTCCTGAAGCTGATAGACCAGAATTTGAGGGGGAATCTGTCTGATCCACAGTCTTAGACATTGCAAGTATTCTTCTCCATGAATCAAGATCTGCGTTTGTGTCTTCAAGAGTTAAAGCTTTCAAACAAATGTCCATTTCCGTTACATGGAATTTTCTGTCGCATTTAAAGGAAAGATCAGAACAAGATAGACTTAAATGTGGAACTTCGTTTCTATTCGTTGTTGAAAAGCTTCCATCAGGCAATACAAGTTCCACAATTAGGTCAGGAACCTCAAAACGAGCTAGAAAATACAAAAATTACTAATAATCTTATAGAACAATTAAAAAATATTTTATATTTTTTTAAAATGTCGTACAAAAAATCAAAAGTCCATCTTCATAAGATCTGGTGGGGCTGGGCAATGGCGCTTGTCCAGCCTGTTCTGAAGACCGTTTTGTAAACAATCTCTTTTCTTTGTCCCAGTTTACTCGTCTCTCAACTAAATTTATTTCGTCCAATTCATCATCAGCAGAATTTGATGCAATGTTACTAATTGAATCCAGCAACTGAGAGTATTGTTGTGGGGTTAGAGAAACCTTTAAGGAATCGATCACTCTTCCCTGAATTTCTAGTCTCGCACCACTGCCAGACCCAAGAGTGTTTTCGTCACATTCATAAAATTCTCCCAAGTCACAATAGTCATGTTCCATATTGAGAGACTCGTCCACATACGATATGTTGAATTGAATTACTGTGTTGTGTAGAATTGGAATCGCTGCTGATGAATCACACCGATAAAGATCCTGTGCCCTCATCATCGTTGCACTATTTGTTGTCGGATAGGTCCTAAATAAAAACACATTGAATTATTAACTGAATTATTGTATTTAACTGGCGATTATCATTAATTAAATTATTGTGAACTTACATTCTAAGATTTTC
>JAQGBQ010001340.1:0-12196 GCA_034698485.1 Vertagopus arboreus
TTCGAACTATTTCTAAATTTAAAGGTCAATCCATTTCGTACTTTAAACCGTGAAAACCAGCCGTCACTTGCAGTAAAAGTAGGATCATTTGAGAGGACTATCCCTTATCTTATATTTTTATTAAACAGTTGTATGTGCATGAAGAATTAAAACATATTCTTATTAGAATTTAATTTTTATGTTGATCTCGTCCTTAAGAGTATTTTATTCAATTTTTTGAAAATTATTCTATACATAGAATGCACAAAAATTCATACTTTTAATACATTCTTTTACATAAATCCTGAATGTTTATTAATTTTTTATTAAAACATGTTATGTTAATAAACAACTAAAATATATTCTTACTACAGTTACATCTAGACTTAATTAAAATTACACGAGGCTTTTTAAAATTATATTATATATATTTAGCATAATTTGCCATTTAATATCGAGTATTAATAAAAATCACTAATTAATGAATGATGTGTTCTATGCAAATAAATAAAATTTGACAAGCTCTAAAAATTGCAACCGACAATGCATTTGTTTGTAAAAACCATACAATAATTGTATGTATAGTCTTTAAATGTGGACCATTTTCGAATATTTTATAACTTAAGTTATACTGTTGTTCTATACATCAAAACAACTTTTTGATAAACATTCTATTTGGGGGTGAAAACCATTTCAGCTCACAAGTCAAATTAAAAAATGTTTTTAAGAGACAAACTGCTTACTAAAGATTTTTTTAAAAACCTTCTTGGAGATCTCTATTCGAAACTTCCAAAAAATGTTCCAGTTTCAAAATTAACCAAAATTAGAATGAGCGAAAAAAAATCCGTTTACTTCCCGAAATTTTAAATTTCTCTAATATTATAATATTATTACCTTTTTAAAAAAAAGATGCATGTGCCCACAACTTTCAGCATTTCATTAAAATGAGTTACATATATTTTTTTATAACTGCTGAAGATGGTTTTTGCGCTTTAACTTCTTACTTTAGTTATATAGATCTTTGAGAATCGATTTTCTAAGTCGCAGTCCAAACATCCCAATGAAACAAGGATTTGTCATTATCGTTAAACACAAGAATGGAACGTCTTTGATATCACCGTCCCAAATATACCTTATTGGACAGTGATTGAGTGTTAAAATACAATTCCATCCAAGTTAAAATCGTTTAATTAATAAATAGTAATTTAAAAGATCATTTATAATTTGTTTAAAAGTACTTTGAGATTTCCTGCGCGTATGCAAGCAAATCTCTATTTAACAACTAGAAACAGGATAACGCACAAGCATATTCAAAAAGCTGACTTAACAACTTGGAATTTTTGACCGTCCTATTATCTTCGTTAGTCGATTAGAATAAAGAAGAAAATATGGAATTTTAATGGAATGCGATTTCAGTCTGTTTATGAACCAGCGCAATTCTTTTTTGCAGTTGGAAATAAAGCTACTGTGGATATAAAGCGTACATCAGAGCGAAGTTTTATCTTTTCAATTCAACGAACCGAAAACGAACTGCAAAGACAAGCGACCAAATTTTTCAAAAAACATTAGTAACGAAAGAGATAATAACCATCATAAAAACCCACTTGGTGGATTAGGATATGTTTATTTATGAAAGCAAATGTTCTCCTGATAATTTGAGGTTTTTTAAAAGCATTCAAACAAATTTTCCCGATAATTGCGAAGGAACACTATTCAACCGAAACATCAATGAAACAGTCGTTTAGTCGATGCAGCGCAAAAAATCATCCTTTCTGCTTACCAGAAGAACCAAACGAATGCTAGTCTAAAGAGCCAGTGTAGCCGTACAGTTTCAAAGACACTGAGAGAACCGCAATGACGCTCTTGTTGAACTGTTTATATGCAGTAAAAATTGCCTCCTCAACTTCGATGGATTAAGGCGAGCCATACCAAATAGTAGCAAAGTTACATGGGATCCACCAAAGGACTTTGATTTCAGTTAAAACGAAATAAATGACCTACTGCTGACTCCACGTAATTGACGAAATGTCAAAAAACGAGTAATGATCAAAATAGACAACTTTGATCTGGATTGGATTACCAGGAAAATCATTGACGGCCATAAAAATGGACTAGCTGCCGAAGCAAAGCAGTTGCACAACATACAAAGAAAGAGTTACATCTATGCCATCGGGAAATTAGTATCACAATCACTGGACAGATAACAAAACACAGCCTGCTATCACCCAATTAATAGCAACGGCGACAAAACTCAGCTGAAATGAACGTGCTATTATACCACTTTTTTGTCGGTTCTTATACTCGAACCTGGACATTGAACATTCAGCAAAACTTGTCTTAAAAACACTGCTCGGGACTACCATTGGAACAGGCCATTAGACGAAGGCATCGAAAGTCATATTGGAACACATCAGAACCACCTTTGGGATTTAGAAATTCTAATCCAATCAGAAATTGGATGCTGGATAGGAATTTAATTTGGAGCTCAGGATGCAGATGCTCACTTTTGCATTGGCAATGCATGTATGGAGAATGACAACAGGCTCGACCGTCCAAATTCCAGAAGGACACTTCTGATGACAAACTAATGTAAACTCCAATTTATTTTAAGTATATTCTTTTACGACAAATTTATTAACAAAATTACTTCTATTTCCGTAGAAGTCCGACGTACAAGGTCAAAGTGTCCAGCCACTCAAACATACTAATACTGAACTTGGCGCATCAGAAGTTATTGGCAAAGTATTTCTTGTGAGAGGAATGCTGTCAGTAGGAGCTGATTGCAGCAGAGACATACGGAGTAAAGATTGCTTAATTGGAGCTAGTTATCTGATTGCGGCCCAAATATATCAAAGGACAGTTCCGAAGCGAGCAATGAAATGGTCGACCATACCGAATACTTCACACAGTTAATTAATAATGAGATTAATTATTTATTATATACATAATAAAATATGAATAATTGATCAGAGAAAAACTGGAAGCAATGATGACCAACCTGACCATCGATCACGTCGTCTGTGACGAAACTAAAGAGGACGACAAGGAATGGATTTCGTCTGAAATATGGTCGGTAACTGAAATTTTGTTGTTGTTCATCTGCGTATACAAATACTGTCATGAAAGTAATTTCAGCAAATTTATATCAATACTAAAATAAAGACGTTTTGTTCGACTAGTTATTTTTTTATTTTTAGAGCAACGACCATGTATCAAACACACCCCTTTGTTTGAAGAAAATGTTTGAAACTTCAACGTCAATGGTACAATCATAACATTTAATTTCAATTTGTTTATGTTTATAATAAAAACTAATAAAACGTAGCAACGTTGAAAAAACTGAAATGAACGTGCTATTATACCACTTTTTTGTCGGTTCTTACACTCGAACCTGGACATTGAACATTCAGCAAAACTTGTCTTAAAAACACTGCTCGGGACTACCATTGGAACAGGCCATTAGACGAAGGCATCGAAAGTCATATTGGAACACATCAGAACCACGGGATTTAGAAATTCTAATCCAGCCAGAAATTGGATGCTGGATAGGAATTTAATTTGGAGCTCAGGATGCAGATGCTCACTTTTGCATTTGCAATGCATTTATGGAGAATAACAACAGGCTCGACCGTCCAAATTCCAGAAGGACACTTCTGATGACAAACGAGGAAGTGCTTCATCCGGACAAATCTCAAAACACGAGGTAAATACGGAAAGACACACATGCTTCAGTTCATGTTGATGGAGTGGATTTACGCGTAAGCTTGCTTTGTCCATGGTAAAAATAATATATAGACTATAGACAATTGGTGTGGATTATAATTTTGCAACACCCTGTAGAAATCAAAGTAAATTTTTATTACGTTTTTAAGTTTAGAATTAACCAACAGTTGCATTTAAGTGTTTCCAGAGACATAAGCAGTCAACGAGTGCAGGCATCTTACTTTGTAACGATAACATTAGTCGTTGTTATTTTCTGCTAGTTACCGGCAACCTTACTGATATTAGATATTACAATCAGTGAGGGAAAATGTGTGCATTTAGTACACCACAACAGTGTGCTCACTTGTTTTGAGAAACATAGAATAGCCAACTGTTTTATACCACACACAGTTAGCTAACAATACATTTTGTCTATACGCAAAAGTTTTAGGAGGCTAGCACAGAATAATCGCATACGCGTTAAAAGGTATCGACACCTGTTTTTGAATTAGGCTTCGAATCCTAGATTAGAACTTTTAAATCAAATAAGGTTTTTCTTAAAACATACCTCGTCAAAAATTTAAAATGCATCCTTAAATTTAATTGCGCATGACCAGTAAAAACATTAACTAGTTTCTTTGATAAATTCAAAGAAATTGTACTATTTAAAAAACAATTATTATGAAGCAATTTTTTATTTTGCTTGCAACGGTGTTGGGCAATGAAATGCTTTGCTTAATGCAGCACAAGATATCTTCTTACGAAGATCCGTGAAGCGATAACAAGTAATACCAAAAATGATACTGCCTGTCTTGAACTGAAGACAGTTTGAATGTCAATATACCGGAAAGCACCGCCAACTGGAAAAAAATTGGGCATGCTTGCCAATCACCATCACTGTCACCGTTGTAAAAGACAGGCCCTCAAAAAAGAACAACAGCACATAAAGGTAGCATTGCTGCCTATTTTACCGAAAGAGATTCACCATCAACACCAACCCAAGCTACTAGTAGACAAAGTCAAGTTACCAGTGGACAAAGTCAAGCTACTACTGGACAAGGTCAAGCTACTACTGGCAATCAAGTGGCTTTAATTAAGCGGGACATCAGTAGGTGCACCGGCTCGTCTTTATCTTTTGTACCAAGCGTCTTTACACTGTAGTCATAATTTACGACTACACTGTAATGTAAGAAACCCGAGTTAAGGCATTTTGGAAGATGTAAAAATAAGTAAAGACAGTATTTGTATCGAGTTGAGTTCAAGATAAAAATCAAGATGTACAGTTAGAAATATGGATGTTATTGATACTCCTGGTTCAGTGTTTTATTTCGGAACGACAGAACCAGAGCTAGATATTGACTAAGATAGCATTGAATATTTGGACGAACCTACTATTTTCATTTATTTACCTACCTTCAACTAGTAAGTTTGAGTTTTCTAAGCAAAAACACTTTCATCCAGTACAATACGTACAAAATGACATTAAATGTTAAATATTGTAAACATTTCTTTGTCATTTTTCAGGTAAAGTACCAAGACGCAATCCAATATACACTCAAAAGAAGTAATAAATTGTAACATGGTGGGATTTGGAAAACGAAAATTATATAAGCGTTAAAGTCAAAGCTTCAAACACCATTGATGACGGATGACGGAATGTTGCACAACACCAAGGCAAAAAATAAAATTGTATCTCATTTAGATAAACTGGTTTATATTGGTGCCGAAGATTATGCAAAGCAGTGTGTTGGCGTCGTAAAATTTAGTTAATACAATCAACCAATTTAAACAGCACTACGGAACATGTACCCTCCCAAAGAGCGTTACTGGATTGCCACTAACAATTTCTTCAAAGATGCAATACAATGGATTCATGCACGTGAGCAGTTGTGCTAAATTACAAATGTTTTGCTTACATGACTTCATTCTAGCTAATGAACAATTAAAATGCATGATGCAACAATTCATCTGCTCCGGGGTAGTTGTTGGAAATTTATTATCAAACCAAAGAAGGCATAGTTCAAGTCATGAAGTCAGTTAGTGAAGATTTTCATACCAAACTCTTCAAACCGGGTAACCCAAATACCGGTTAGGTTACCCGTTTTGTTTCGTATCGTATCTTGTTAGCTTTTCCCGAATTTGATCTTCAATTTTTAGCCAATTCTTCATAATTAAATCAATTCCTGCCCGACAATGGTATCTTTAATTGTAATGTGTTGACACGTAAGCTTAAAAATAATATATATACCTATATACTATAGACAATTAGTGTGCATTATAATTTTGCAACACCCTGCAGAAAGTAAATTCTTATTACGTTTTTAATTTTAAAATTAACAAGCAGGTGCATTTAAGTGTTGCCTAGGACATAAGCAGCCAACGGGTTCATAACATTACTCGTTGTCATTTTCTGCTAGTGACCGGCAAGCGTGCTCAATTTGATTCTGGATATTATAGGGAAATAGAAGATGACATCCAAAGTGATTCTAAATGGTTGAAAATGTTAACGGTTGTAGAGTATATTTTTCATACAATCAACCAATTGAACCAGCAGTACGGAAGAAGTACCCTCTAAAGGCCGTTACTGGATTTTCACTAATAATTTCTTCAAGGATGCTATACAGTGTAGCCGTACAGGTGAACAGTTTTACCACATTGCAAATATGAGGGGCTTACATGACTTCATTACAGATAATGAACTATTTTGATTTTTAAGGAGAAAATAATTCGCTTATTCCGTGACTGTTGTTGAAAGATTTTATCAAACTAAAAAGGAATAGGTTATTGCTAATGTCCATCAGTGAAGATATCCACACACACCTTCAATTGAAATAAAACAACAACCCTAGAAGTCTGGTTACTGGTGCTTATCAGGTTTCGACCAAACCGCGTAACCCGAGTGCCACTCAAACTCACCGTTCCTTGAGCCTACATAGTGTTACGGCACTGAAAGGGATAGAGAAGGAAGAAAAATACGATCTAGGATAATAGCAATAACCATGATAATATTGGCACAAAAGTGCATGTAATTTTAGTATAGGAATAGAATAATAATTATTGGCACAAAAGTGCATATGTATTTTAGCATAGGATTTTATGAGTAAAGTGGGTAAGGTTAGTACCCGAGCTGTGTAAAGGGAATACACAATCTCTCATGAGATCGTGTATTGCCTGAAGCGTGTTATTATAGTGTTGGTGCAGTTTGCAACTGCATCATCACAATGTTAAAGTCATAATTGGCTCAACTTTTGGCTAGACTTTAATGGCTAGCAACCAAAAGTTGAGCCAGTTATCTCCGGACATTCAGCCTTTCGTCTTCTTCTTAAAAGTTAAAACTCAAAATTTATTAATAAATAAAGTATTAAATCCGAATTCCCCGATTCATTTCATTAAATAGTTTTGCTACTCATTATTGTAGCAATAGATTAGAGATATTTTAAGACAACACACAGATGCGCAAGCTAAAAAATCACAAAAAATACCAATGCACACTATAATGTGCACGCAGCACGTGTTAAAAAAGTAAATAAATTAAAATAATAACTTTGCCTATATTCCTGCATTTTTTTAAACTTTCCTTCGAGCAAGCCTATAGAAAGCAAACTTTCTCCCCGGGAATTTCTGCTTTCCCCCGAGTCTTAGTTACCAAAACCCGGGTAAAATTGTCGATCGACAACCAACTAGATACAGAGGGGCCCCACCCTGATTCTACTCACTTTCAATTTTTTATTACCTACCATCTACTTTCACCAGTTTCACCAGTGTTGATTTTGCCCCCAATCATCAAAGTGTCTGTTGTGTCTAAACTTGGATTTTAATTTAATAAGGTACGAAAACATATGCGCCGGACTGAGGTCAAACGCAACAAGTATCTTCGGGCAACGGTAAGATATTAAACTCTCTTACTGCCGGTCATGCTATTAACCCCCCTTTCTCAATGGGGTCTTTTGCTCATTCTTTATTGCAAAATGGATTTGCTGACCAAACGGATGCTATAGCAAATATGCAAACGGAATCGCTAATTGAATTTTGTGGTAGCACAAAATTTAATTATCGATTCAATAGCCATAATACCATAGTGATAATCAAAAACCAGAATTTAGAATTCAACAACAACAACTGGAATCTGACTACTACAATTGTCAGACCCAACAAGTTTTAAGAGAACTGGACAGTTTCCCGGAAAACTCTCCATATACCACCTCACCAATCATAATTCCGGATACCAAGCCTGTTTTCCCACGTGGGCAAAGAGTTGAAAGAAGTGCAGCGCTAAGGAAATACAGTCAAGAGGAACCAGAATTCTTCTGTATAGATGTGCAGTTCTTAAGAGATAACTACATTCCGGAGTACGACATCAGAAACCAAATAGATATGGATGCATCATTTTGTGTGAGTGAATGATTCATAAAACTTCTTTTCATTCCATCACAGCATTTTGATGCCCTCCACAACTACAAGAACGAAAAGCCCTTTAACACCAACAAACTCAGTTTTCTCTCATCGACTTCTCGTTTCTCCATTCATAAAGCCCCGGCCGCTCCAATACATTAGAGAAAGGGTCATCAACAGGACACACATAATAGCTAAAGCAACAACGGAAAATCTAATGACATTTTGCATCATGACAATAGTTGTTAGGGAAACCCAGTTGCAACGGTTAGGTTAGGTATCAGCTATGGATCGCTGATCAATTGGATTCAGATTTTCGAGATTGTATGGACCAAAAAATGAAGAGAAATATCAACACCTTTTTGATACTTCCTTCTCATGTCGTTTCACCAATAATTATTCCCAATACAAAGACCCTATACCCTCGCGGTTTGAGTCAAACTGGAAACCATTCTTCAACCTTTGGAATTTTAGCTTCAGCTCAAGCGTGAAAAACTCGAGTACAACTATAACTCAAAATTCTTATTCAATCTATGCAACATTTAAACAATTCACAGGCCCTTTTGCAACCTTTTTGAGGTTATAGAAGCTGATAAAATATAAATATGGTAAAATAAATGATCGGGCGGCCATGCAAAGGCTCCATGTAACTCGGTACAAGCGCTTTAGTTTTAAGGAGATGACGGCTTATAGCTATTCCAATCACAAGATTGGAAAAGGTTCAGGACTAATGTGTTTGCAGCCAGTGAGTGTTAGATTAAAATAAAATCGGATAACAGGTATTGCCCATAATAAGAACTATCTTATATGTGTCCCTTTGGAAAGAACGTATAGAAAACAGGCAAAGTATGTTGTGTTTGTAGAAGAAAGTCTGTTTTACAGAGGAATGGCATGTTATTATCAAGATAATAAGTCAGCAGCAATTTTCGTCTCGTCGTTTAACAAGTTCAAAAAGAAGAAAACGTAGCTCCGGTCCCATCAGAAGCAGAACCAGAGAATGAAGTGTTTTCGACAGCACAATCACCACCAAGAAATAATACTGATTCTTGGAGTGATTAGATGATGTGATTAAAAAAGGAAAATGTTTGCATTCATAAATAACATAAATAATAGAATTAAAAGCGTATAGAATTTTATCGATAACAGATAAATTTTAAGCTCTAAGCTGGTTCAATCCAGTATGTTCCACTAAATGGTATGCTAAGGTAAGGATGTGACCAAATATAGGACCAAAAAACAAGGTTAGTAAAGGGCAATGGGCATTCACAAAGTGAGTGTGTACACGATTAGGATAGGTTGGATTATTGTTTTTTTTTAAAAAATAGCAAATTTATAAACCTAAAGCATTGCGTAGATTTTCATATACGCAGTAAGTTACCAAAACCGTCTTTGTGTATACAAGTTTAAGGAGAGCTTTTTAGACCGATCGCTATTGTTGAGGGGTAGAGCAAACATCAATATGGTGCAAATCAACAGTAGAAGCTTTCTTGGACAATCACCGGTTCCGTGTGGATATTAAACAAATTGTTATGCTATGTCTATTATGAAGAGTAAGTGCTTGGATTTTATTGATTGACCCTAAGCAATATTCCGGTAACACAACTTTCTGGCTAAAAACATCTAGTTATCATATTATCTTACTGTTTCCCGGGAATAATTTTAATCGACTACCAGAACACCGGGACGGAGCGCTGGATGACACACCTGGAAAGTTACTATTGATCGGAAAATTACTAGACAAATATGGGTTTTGTATTCGTTAATCAAGGCAAGAAAAGACGACGATTTTGTAAACATACTACCATTGTTACACAAAATCATTATGCCCTGCGTATGTTTATGTTTATATCTATATCTGTAGTCACCCTGCTCGCAACAAATACATTTTGTGCGTTGAAAGATTTAACATTCACATTGCCATTATATTCTTTTATACTGAAAATCCAGTCTCACAACCTGAAGCTGTCTCTCAACCTGGAACTGGCTCACAACCTGCAGTTGTCTCTCAAACTAGAACTTGCTTACAATCTAAACCACCCCCTAAATTTCGATGTTTGTATTCTACTTTCCGCAGATTAATAATTCGTATGGGATATTCATATGGCAGAATTGATAAACGGGCCGCTGTAATGCAGTACCCTGAACTTACATAATGGCGAGGTATGCATCGAGCTTTAAAGCTCAATGACGAGAAGCCTCAACCAAAGAAATTGGTATACTTAGATGAAGTACGAGGACAGACAAATACTATGACTAATTCATTTTACAAATCTATTGAGAGTCATTTTGATTTTGTCTTCATTCTAGACATGAATACGTAAGATTAGCCAAACGATGGGCACCTGATAAATGCTCGTCCCCCCGAGAAATGGCTGCGTACAGCTATTTCAAGCATAAAATAGGACGAGGTCCCAGATTAATCGTTTTCGCGGCAGGTTTGTTTACTAATTGCCTTTGTTTCATTGATATTCCTGGAATCTGCCACACCCTGCTGAAAAATTGTTTCTAACTTTAAATTGCAATAAACTACAGTAGCATTCTAAACTCAAAATGCACCTCCTTTTTAGTAAGTATAAAACTTTTAAAATAATAAACTACTGTTAGTAAATATTCTATAAAAAGAAAAAATGTGTTAAAAATATACTATCTATTCGTTTTTAGGGATCGTGTATGTAGTACTTATTGCTTCAACAGTGTCTCAAATAGGACCTAAAAGAAACTACTGCCCAAACAATCTTGGGCCTGATCCGGACAAAGATAAGGGACTGAAATCCTGTCTTCTCCTCATAACCGAGATCCTTAGCAGCAAAGGGACTCATTCAACGAAAATGTTTATAGAGTTGGCTCTTGTGTGTGGAAAGTACAGATACGGTGGGCCAGCAAATCTTTGCCTATCAGGATATGTGCTACTTCTAATTGAATTAGTACCACCTGATATGAAAATAATCTTTTCTGTCAATTTACAAGACAAAATTTTAACTATTGTTGGCGGTGGAGATGGTGTCGGTCCTGTTGAAAGCTATTTGCAAATGACTGGAACAAACGGACTGGGTCCAGCCAGTCGGGTTATTGGAGATAAAGATCATGTCCAACATATTACATACCCCGACGTGAATGAAGCAATACCACCAGAAACTAACACCCCAGTTGCAGTTGTTTTATTATACTTCGACCAAAAATCCCGTGATTTGATTCCCATATTTACTTTATAGCAAAATGCGACGGGTCATTTTCCCTCAGTTAATGTTGATGATGTCATGGCTGGTGGCATGCAACCGAGGTTACAAGATCTATTTGTTTACTCAAACGAATGTACAGAAGAGCACACTGTTCTTCTTAAAAAACTCTACACCAATTTCCGAGAATCTTGTGCAGACTACATACGGCAAGAACGGATGATGATGACTACAAGGCATTCAGCCGTTGTTCTGACAACAATATCCGGTTCCGCCCAAATATGTTTAAAGAATCTAAACCAACACCCATGGATGCCAATGATGGCACTGCTGAGCTAACTATACACTACCCATTTACTTTCACAGGAGTTCCGGTACAAAAAACGGCCCAAGCTATAATTGTGAATGCATTAACTACTTTAGATTTAGCGGCATCCCAAAAAAATATTTTAGAGGGAACGAGTATGGCAATTACAGCTCGTATACTCGGTATTGACCGACATACTGTAGCAGCAGTTAATAAACGCTGGATAGTGAGTGAACTCATGACACCAGGGAAAAATGCAAACGAGCATGCGCGAAACAATGTCTCATCGACTCCTTTGATCAGCAAAACATGATCAAGTATTGCAAACGAATACAAGAAGGGTAAACCGCCACTTCTTAGTTTTATACATCAAGAATTTTTAAAATGCAAAGCTGGAGACAGAGAAGTTCAGCAATACATGTACGATACATATGGAAGCACCGTGAGCGAACAAGTTCTATAAAAACATTTTCAATTGTTTTAAGAAAAATGGGCTTCAAGTATGGCATGATTGACAAAAAGCGGTAGTTCTTCAAAAACCGGCAACTATTGCGTGGAGAGGTCGGTTTCGGAGGAAGACGATCTAGACGATTTCAAAATGTACACAACTACGTTGAAAGATATAGAACAAGAATTTACC
>JAQGBQ010001341.1:0-12179 GCA_034698485.1 Vertagopus arboreus
ATTTCAGCCTAGAAATTGTTTTCAATTTTTCTCAAAAATACAATAAACACATTCTATTGCAAGTTCAGCATCGTTTTCGGTTGGTCTTGGCAGATTAAAGTTAGTTTGAATATCGGCAGTTCATATGGGAATCAAATGAATTTATGCTAAATCCAGATTCCATTCGATTCTGGAAAATGTCGAGAACTCGCAAATCTTTCTAGAGATATTTTTCTCAGCGTCTGTTTGCTGAAGTCAAAAATATATAATTCATTTTTAACCTCAGTATTCAAGTCTACATTGTAAATCTCTCTAAACTGCAAAGGCTTTTTTAGGCTTTCAAATAATTATTAAGAGAATGCTTGAATACGAAACCTTGTTTTATTTAAACTTAGATTTTATTGCAAATTAAAAACCATTTACAAGATTTGAATCACGAGAAAGCATTTTATATATAATTCAAATAAGAAACATTTTTTAATGAAACTATACTCAATAATTCTAAGTATATATCATGTTCTACGGTCACTTTCTGCCTTAAATTAATTAATTTAAATTAAAAATGTATGTTGTTTTTGATTCATTCGACAGAAATAAAAGCAATGCGGCATCCTCATATTTACACACATCATCATCGAAATAGCCACTACTACTATTTCAAATGGTAAAGCATCTGCCAGCCAGCTAGCCTAATTTTTTCTCAATTAATTTGTCATTAATAATTTACCACATTCTGAAAGCAGAGTAGACTAATTATAAATATTATTAATAGATTAAAAGCATGTCACGCACAACCAGATTTTGAGTCATATTTACCTCAGCCACCACTTACTAATTTATAATATCTACTAATATCTTAGGATATGAATCTCGCACAAGGCTTTCACTATTTGCATAACCTATAAACATTCATAGCTTAACACTGGATATATATTAATCTTAACAATTAAAAAAAAACATTAGAACATTTTCACACATTTTCTCTCTCTCATTCAAACTGCCGATTTGTATTATAATAATAATAATCACGATAACAGCTTTAGAATCTATTAGTAGTTTAACTATAACTATCTATTATTAGTATTATTTGAAGAACAAAAAGCATATTTAAGTAACTCATTTTCACACACCAAATGCTCGGGCGTGTTTTTAAAACCTCTGGACTCTTAACTACAAAGATGTTTATCTGGAGATTGGATTCCGAGCGGTCGATAAGGTTTCTACACATCGTTACAAATGGGATGGAGCAAAATATGAGTTTTGCAGAGATTTCTTGTAGCTCTACTGAATTTGAGTCCATTCCTCATCAGTATCATATTATATTATTAGTACCTCGTAAAATCTAATACAATTAGCTACATACAAAGTTTAATTTATTTAACGAAATACTATTTATAGTAGGTAATCAAAAAGTCATTTTTAAAAGCTTTATATAACAAAAACGTTTTAGTCTAGAACAATTAAATAAATTCTAGTTGCCTACGCAAAGACTATTATTAGTATTTATGAAAGTAGGTGAAGCATTCTGATTAAATAGTGACAAAAAAGCTGTATATATTTCTTTGTACTCCCTCTAATAATTGTAATGACGTGAAAAGCTTTTCCTACTTCCGACAGGAAAAAATCTCTTCGAAAGTTTATCTGCGTTGGAAGAATTCTGGATTGCCTTTCGCACTTGGTAGTGTGCCCTTTTTTGTAGTAGTAGTAGTAATAGTACTATCTGCTATTTCATTATACAATGGAAGACTAGTAGAAAGACTGGTATTTTTATTCACAAGGTATACCTAACATTCACAAGCAATTTGAAAGATCCCATTTAAGAAAAAAATATTAAACATTTACAAGAAAAGTGTGGTCAAGACTGGTCCCAAAAAGTTCTGATTTTCATATAGAGTTTTGAAATATAAGCTTAAGAAGAATTGGAATGCGTATTATTCTTAAAATTTGACTCAATATAAATATTCTTTTAAAAAAAGTTAAACATTCACCCTATATATTTTTGGTCATGTACTATAGCGCATTCACACATTATTATATTAGTCTAGTTTACTATAATTACCACTTAAAGCGTTCTAGAATTTTTTCTTTGGAATGACTCTAACTTTTATATTAAAATCATCTATCTATCATACCTCAATCGTTCAGTACATTCTTGACAAGCATTGACTTATTATTATAAGAGAATAACATCTATTTAAGATACATGAAACGACACTTGATATATATAATTGTAATAGATAAAACATAGAAACTGTACTCCTAATACCGTCATTCAAGCATTTACTCATGCACCACATACTATTCTAATTGTTTTTAACTATGACAATGTTCTCTTAGTTGTTAGTCTAGTGCTGCGGGTAATAATACACGAAGGATCAGGGGCCTTACATTTAATTATGAGTAACTCACGAAGAAGGAAGGACGCCTCAATAAAAATTAAGGAAAAATAAATTAAAGTAGGGTGAGTTCTGATGTTAAAGCAGTGTTTGGACCTCGGATATCTTCAAGATTGATCTGTGGTCGCACCAACAGGTTGAATTTCTAGAATTTAATTAAATCCAATTAGAAAAAATCTGTAAACGGATTGAATTATTATAAATACAAATCTTACCGTTTGGAAGTCACCCGGAGTTCTTCGCCAAATCCAGATTGCATAGCCGGGAATGCAGACCATGGTTGTGGATGCTGAGAACCATCCGAACAAATGAGCTGGCCATGGGTAATGATAGTCAAGGTAAGTTATTTCTGACCACTGGATCATACTGAAGAAGAATACCCCCTGCAAACATATAAAAAAACATATTAAATATGATATCCATATAGTCAATGGAATTTTATTTAGAAGAGTTTCATCTTACACAACAAATCGCTGGAGTAGAGATGACCCAACAGAACCTCCACCATCCAACCGGGTAGTAACCAATCATATCTCGAATAGCTTCGTAAAACCGGCTGGCTCCAAATGCCCATGCGAAAGCAATACATTCAAAGAAGATAACCCACAGCAAAACCAGTCCACTCACAGCATATGAATCAATCAGTTGGAACACGTACATCCCGCCCTATTAAATAAAAAAAACCGAAGAAATTGTAATGAAAATATAAGGGAATATTTCTCGTATAATTAATTCCAAGATGTATATAAATAAAAGCTTTACTCTTGTGACACACGCCAGGCCAACAAAGTAAGAGCAGATACAAACACCCCCGATAAACAATTCCTTTCTCGGCCGTAGACTCCGTGGCCACTCATCAACCATGGCTGTGATGAATCCTTCCAGTGTACAAAACTGAGAATCCAGACCGATAAACAACAGCATAATGAAAAACAAGCAAGACCAAAACGATGGCCAAGGTAATTCCAGAACGGCGGAAGGATAGACCAAAAATGCTAGACCGGGGCCTGGAAAAAATAAAATACAGAAAGATTTCAGATATGTCAATATAATGATGAAAGAGAATGTAATATGGAACGATTTTTTTTATTATAGGGAAAGAGGTTACATACCTGATAAAGCCACCTCTGCCACAGGTTTATTCTGAGTATGAGCCATGAATCCGATCACAGAGAAGATGACGAAACCAGCAAAGAAACTTGTACAAGAGTTGACACAACAGACTATCAATGCATCCCTGTGGAATAAACCAATGAAAGAATGATTGATCATTTCCACACTATCTCATTTCAAGGGAATGGAATTCTCCACAAACTTTCCAACTTTCTCCATCCTTGAATGGATACAAGTCAATCATCACTACTTACCTTTCAACAACCTGTTATCTGATAATATGAGAAGTTGATGAGACTTTCTATAGCAAACTATTATAGAGAATAAATGAAGGGAACTACTCACTTGTATACGTTGTTATTGTATTTGTTGTAGGAGCCAAGGGCAATAAGGGTTCCTAGACCGAGACCGTAAGAGAAAAAGATTTGCGTCACGGCATCAACCCATACTTGAGAATCCCCGAGTTTGGAAAGGTCCGGCATAAGGTAGAATTTGATACCGATAAAAGCACCAGGAAGGGTAATCCCTCGAATCAACAATACAGTCAAAAGAAAGTATGGGAATAGAGCAGTAAAATATACAACTTTTCCAGTCCATTTAACCCCTTTCCAGATGCAAAAGTAGACCATAATCCAAACAAGAAGAAGAGTCCCGGCCAATTCCCATCGAATTTCCCCAAGTTCATCAATTCCTGTTGAAATATCCAGCACGCGTCTCCTGCAAATCACATCAGGCCAATTTGTAGTCACCAAAAACACTTTCATCAATATATATACATATAAATATAATGAAATTGTCTTACTGCCAAAATTCCTTCACCGGATCAGACAAATTCTTAAGGGGGATATTCGTCTGATTCCCAATGTTGCAGAAGGTGACGTTCAATCCATTTTCGAATCGGGCAAAACAGTGTTCATCACGTTTAAACTTCTGGCTCAGACAGAACCTCGTATTCCAAGAGTTGTCACAGCCGCTCCAGGGTAACGCTACAAAATTCAACCATCATTTTAATTATATGAACAAATTCCTTTTTTTGCACAAAAGAGCTGCATTTTCAGAGAATTGAGGCTGGAGCAATTATTAGCTGATGCTGATACCACGTAACATTACAATACAAAAGCCCTCGCATCGGAATTCCTTGCTTTTATCCTGAGAATCTATATCAAAAACATTCTAAGCTCAACAATGACGCAACAAAGAAGAAGAAAAAAAGACAAATATTCAAATCAAAGTTTGATCGGAACTTGAACCCAAAATTTCTTTCGAGAACTGAGGCCCTTCATTTTACAAATGCTCTTTAATAGAAAGAAATTAAATTGAAATTTATCAAAGCAGCGAGATCACGGACATGAATCCGAACTAATTCCAAAATTCCACACAAATCTACATAAAAACGCCTTTCTTCATCCTCTTTCGGTTTACATTTAAAATTGGTCCATGAAACTCCCTAGCAGAGTCTTACTGGTTTTTTTGGCATGGACAACAACAAAATCGGTTTCTAACTAATTAAACACTTTGACATAATAGCTAATTACATTTTCATTCTGCTCTGTTCAGATAAAAAGATACAAATCATTGTCATTCGCAGGTGTGTGTTTTTTTCTACAAATTATTCAATAGCAACAGCTTAGCTCAACCGAATTCGGTTGAAAATGGCAGATGTATAGGATTTATAAAGAAATCTCTGGCTTATTCACTTGCACTGAAGGACATGATGAAGTAGAAGATGGCCCAGGCCAGGACTACAATATAGTACACGTTCATCCAGCAAGACATGACAGCCGCAGCATATCCTACACCTGAATATTCCAAGAACAAAAAAAAACACATTTAATCGGGGTTAAACAAAATTCCAAGTAAACCCTGGCTGAGCCATGAAAGTGACACTACAGTCTTACCTTTGAAGATTGGAGTAATTTTCCAAACACCGAGGCCTCCAATTTGTAAGAATTGTCCTACTGCTAACTCCATGAAGAACATTGGTATACCTGAGACAAGTCAATATGAGATATTTTCATTAGCATTGTCAACAATATAAATCATAGTTTTTGCATAACGAAAATCATGAATTAACTTCCACTCACCTGCCATTATCACCGTCAAGATGTACGGTACCAAAAATGCACCTGTGATCCCAAAATATACATAAAATCGTTACTTAGTTATTTACAAATACAAAAAATGTTCTCCCAAATTGTGCATTTCAATCTCAATCAACCCCTATGCTTACAGGTACACGGAACTTGGAGAAAGTCCAATGCAATGTAAAGACAGTTAAGGTTTCATACCGTTGTATATAAATGAGAAATATCATATACGGAAATTAGGGCATATTTTTAGTTTAAAAATGCATTTGGATTTTGAATTTAGAAAATGTCGTAGAGAAAGTCATGTAACAGGTATTCTCTTACCGCCTCCATTTTTATAGCAAAGGTAAGGGAATCGCCACACGTTTCCAAGACCAATGGCCAAACCGACGGTGGACATGATGAAGTCAAGTTTTGAGGACCAATTGCCTCGTTGGGGTAAATCATCTTGGGAAGTCACCTTGGCCTGCTCTTCATTAAGTTGGGCGGCTATGGCATTGCTCATTTTGGGCGAAGCTGCCCCGGAATCATTCCCACTAGTGAATTGATTCATTTCCATTGTGAATCCTTTATCTCTTGTCTCACTGGACAACTTTTCGCTCATCTCACAGCCGCTTCTCGTCTGCTCCCCCAGTGTCATCAGCACACAAGGTCCGTTCAATCAGTCCGCAGGTTATTAAACATAAAACAGTAAGACACTTATTATTCCAAGTCACAACTTCTTATCTTTATAGAAACGAATTCTGCTTCAGAAAACCCAACCCGTTCCTTTCACCAGCCACTCCAAAACAGTCAGTTAGAAAACAATCTCTCAACTCCTATTAATATACACACCTCTATAATACACCTATATGTATCTGATACACAACTTTCTTCCCGTTTATTATGACTCAGTAAATCACATACAAGAAAAAAGAACAATCCTCAGTTTTGGTTATAAGAAATCGTTCAGAACGGTTCAGATTGTTCAACACTCACTCTGATGCTGCCAAGTACACAAATATTTAAGAGTACAGATGAAGGGGCACTTTCAGGCCGATCCTTCAGAGATCACTGGAAATAATGCAGGAATGCTCACGGTTTTTTTAAAATACAAAAAGGTTTTTTTGTTCTTTGAAAGACTATAATAATACGTTATATAGAGATTTGAATGAGAGTATATGGAGTTCCAAAATATGCTCCCGATAGTCTGAAGACACACACTCGGACTTGGGAGAAGAACACAATACCATGAGTAATTTAAACCAGCAGCACTTGACCACTTCGAGGACAATTTGCATCTCTCATATAATCCTATCTGTTGGACCTTCTCTATCAACCACCACCGACTTAAATTGCGGAAGTGTCAATTATACCCCTTGCTCCCCAGCCTACTACTGGTAGCCCTCCCTGTTCAGTAATTTTTATTGCTTATGATGATAAATCCACTGAATCCTCGTCTACACTACAAACCACTACTATACTAGTAGTCACATACAAATAAGTTGCCATGCTCTCTCAGACTTTCTTTAATTCCTGAATTCCAACCCTCATCTTCTAGTCAAATTCTAGGAGATGAGATAAAGTTCAATTGACACTGGCTGAATCACTGCTTTTTATTATGATTCCACCATCCTCTAGTGGAATTTATACCCTCAGAAACCATCCGGGATAACCCTTCTCCTCAATTTAGGTTTCAATTTTTAATCCAACTTTGACTTTAGAAATTACTCAAAAAAGCTTCTTCCGAGTAGTCTTAAAATCCCTTGAACTTATTATGAACAATTAACTGTTCCGATCACTTCTTCTTCGAGACTACTGGGATTGATCTTCAGTCTATAAATTTCTACCAGACATGAGATTTAAGATCAACGGCATGTACAAACAAAGATTGATAACATTGATTTCAACCCTTTGGCCTCATATTCATCAGTCATGGCAATTAATAACTCGTGATAACCACAAGCAACATTTGTCTGATGTTTTTACTAAATAATGTTATGCAAATAAAATAACTCTGCACACGATAAATTATTTAGTAGTGACCTGATGAGTGAATGAGCATGGCTTGAAATTGCTGTGTAAAAAAAGTTTCTTATAAATCCTTGACCCTCTTCAAATTAACCTCATCTTATTGGGATAACGATATTTAAATGTAACAGTAACATTTAATAATAAATACCGGCAAAGAGATGAAAAATCTTATAGATTTCATGGTGGATTTTAGTTTTAGTACAAACAAACAAGTTCTGGATACTGAAAAGATTATCTGGACAACCTGGATTACGTTCTTAGTATTCAGAAAATGCCGACAAAAAATAAAAGTTGGACGGAAAGCAGACGATGATGAAAAAAATATTAGTCAGGGTTGAAAAAGCAGTAAAGTAATTAACGAAGAAGAAGATGTCAATAATCCTGATGCCATTCATTAAGATCCCTTAACACAGTTTCTGCATATTTAACCAACTGTTTCATGCAAATTCAAAATTCAACATTTTTTCCTTCGATACAGTAATGAGATATTTATTTGGAGCCAATGTCTTGGATTATTTTTAGTTTTTAGAGGAATTTGTAAGTGAGACGTATGGAGACATAATGCAGAGTCCTTGGACATGAAAGGGATGAGCTGCCCTTGAGAGAGCGGAGATTACGTGGTCTATGAATGAAATGGACATAGATCATCAGGGGATCACTGACATATCACCACTACATCCTCATTAGTCCCAGATTTTGCACATGTATCATTTCATCACTCTGAGTGAGACTCGCTGATCATCTTTATGATCTCTAGTGATTATGTCCAGCACCGACTAGTCCCTGACAAAAACTCGTCTAAATATATTTCACAATGTTCTCTCTCACCCTCTGCATTCAGATTTCGTCAAACAATGCTCACCCTATTCAAACTGAAACAAAACTACTTCTGAGCTCCACCAGACCATTAATCTCTACTATAATACAAAATGAACATCTCTATGATCTCAACTATAGCCATTTTCATTATTAAACTACCCCATCCTGCTTATAATCCATATAATATCCCCATCATTTATAGTAGTCCTGTGTTGTAACACTTGTTTTTAAATGTCTACGACATGTCTACAAATTCCTGGAGCATATTTAAGACTTTAATAGCATTTTGGGATAGAAATTCATTTCCTATCACTTAGCAAAACAACCAATAGTACCTGCTTAATCAATGTTATTTGAGACAAATTTTTGTCTGAGAAAGTTCCGTTTCGCCCCTAAATGTTACCCTAACTTCTGGTTTCATTTCTATAAGGAATTATTATTAACTCATCATCTCACACAGGGCGTCAGTATAATAATTCTACTGGAGGTTAGTCAAAGGCAGGAAATGATCACTTTAAATGTATACTTGTACAATTACTCCATAACGATCCGTCTACTACAAATCTTGACAAATACTAAATAACGGCTAAAGTTCCCTACAGTAACTCAAACTAATTTGTAGAAAATATTAGTAGAGATTTAGGAGGCAAAATAAAATGCTAATAATTTAAACGCTTAGATCAATGAGATGTTGACTGGTGATGATATGCTAAGATGAATATAATTAGTAACAGAAAGAATGGATTTGAAACCAATTTAGGTAACTGATCAAGAGTCTCACATTTTTGTAAAGAGTCGAGAAATAATTCAAGTACGGGGAAATTGATACAAAAGACAGTTATTATCAAATAAAAAGTGAAAACATACAATGAGCAAAGATCCCTCAACCTGTTGAGGCAGCCCAGGAAGCCAAGCCAAGATTGTAGTCTAGTCTCCAAAAAGGGCTGAGTTTTTAATCACATGTAAAGACAACAGCACTTGTACTTTTCTTTATAAACAGAAACCGGAACTTTCACGAAACACAAAACAAGGAAGTGTTTTGCATAAGTCAGAATTCATATACAAAAATCTAATGTTATTAAATTAAAGGTTAAATCGGTAAATATTATTAAAGACCACTTGAAATAGTGTAGGACTGTAGTAGAGTGTGAATTAAGAATGTTTTGTTTTGTTATACATGTGTTGACACATACCTTGGGCCGATGATGATGAGTCCTGGGCTTGACGACAGACACAAGAGACAAAGAAAGAAAAGGACTGGGAAGAAATGGACGAGGAGTCGTTGTCAGATGCGGAACCAACGGAAGCCCAGAGGATATGCAGATTCAACTATCTCCCTTTCCACTATTTAACACCCTTTTCCATAAGAGACCTATAATAACAATGCCACGAATTCAAATTGGAAACGACGGATTTTAATCCTTATACTTTATCCAGCCCATCACACACAACACACATTAGTTTACAACTAGACTCATAACATTATCTACTACTACAGATTTGTGTGTGGGACAATAATACTATAATAATTCTTTGGAGCACCCAATAGTACAGCCCTCATCATATCCTCAAAAAGAAAAAAAACTATAAGAGCAAACGGTCAATATTGTATCCCTATTCATCTAGATATATCTAGAGTGGACGGATGGGTTGTTCACACAATAATTCTAATCTGATCGTCGTTTTTTAATTGCCGATCCTCAATTCGATAACATGGCTTTGCCTAATAGCCCTGGTAGGAGGTTTCAATAATTTCATGTGTGTAAATAATGTCCGTACCTTTCATGATTATATTTTTAGAACATAATATATAAAAGTTAAAAATATTTGCAAACAATATTTTATATGCATTACTGTGTTTTCAGATACCATAACACAAATCTCACCTTGAAGTTAATCAGAGCCAACCTTCGGAGAAAGTAAATTTAATTAAATTTCTTTTAGAAAGAGGCTTATATATATATTATGTTAGCATACAGAGATAAATGAACTTTGATAACGTCTCCATTGTACAACTGAAGATGAATATAATGTTAAGTATTAAAATGCAATATCTTGAGACTTATTGAAAGCTGACTGACAAAGATGATATGAATTTGTGGCAGTGGGTTTTTGTGGTCTGGTGTCTGGGCTCCTGTTGCTTCACTTCTCAAGAAATTACCAACAAGATCCCGAATTTAAGTTAAAATTTCGGGTTCAAGACATCCCAATTTGACCAAAGTGACCGAGACTGCGCTTCAATCTCCGTCCTTCAGTCTTAGAAACGAAAGATTTTATATTTCCAGTTATGTATTTCTTATTTTAAAGCGTTATATAAATGCTTCAATCATAATTTGCATCCATTGCATATTTTCAGATGCTATTGTAAATAAGATTAAGCTATTAATTTTACAGTCAAGGCAATTCGGTTTATCTTCCGTCGCTCTGATTTTAATATTGTGGAAAGTATGTAAAATGTATCAAATCATTGCAAGTCCGTGATTTTAAATAAAACAAAAGCAGTAATCGGTTGAATGGATTTAATTTAACTTATCCACACCTGAGAGAGTGCTAAAATTTGTACTCAAACGTCAATGATACTATTTCATGTGATTATGTATAAGCTATTTGTATTTATGTACCATTCGCCTATCTCTATGCATGCTACTCAATTTGGCAGAAAAGACAAAAGCGCTTTAATGATAAAGCAAACCCAGATGCTATTTTTTTTCTAAATCTAAAAACCAGCACATTTTGAACAAGAACCACAAACATCAAAAGTGAAGTAAGGTATGACATAATTCCTATGAATAAATAGATCTGCGTTGAACATCCCGACAAAATCAAACTCACTATGCATAAATGACACACTATTCCTCCTGCTAAGCACAAAAGTGATACAAAATCATACATTAGTGATGATGTAAATGTATATGTATATCAATCCGAGCCGAGACTGTTTGGAATGTAGAGAGAGAAAGCCTAAGCAGGGGTTAAAAAGACCAGTGTATCGTTTCTGGTATAGCATTCTATATAAAGATGTTAGGAACTACTGACTAGACTAAACCATGATGCTAATCGTCATCGGAAAGTTAGTATAATATTACGATTAGACTTGTGCTAACGTCTGACTACAAAAAAGAGGTAGTTGATGATGAGCGAGATGTGTGATGTATATTGGAGATATTAGTTACGCTTTACGGTATGGAACACTTGGTCAATGAAGTAGAGACTCCATAAGCCATAAGCAATTGACCTCGATGGTTTTTTCCTTATTACAGTATTATTTATGACCAATCTAATGCAATGACACAATCAATTTTAACTTCTTTCTCAACGACAGACGAATCCGAGACTTTGTCTCCTTTCTATTTCTATAACTGCTAAAATATTTACACTACATGTAGATTCCTCTTACCATTTTTAGAAACCATCCAGAATCATTCTTCCCAAAATTATTATATGTGTAACAGACGGGCAGTCAAGCTATGCTTTATTATTACAAACTAACTGACGGGGACAAACTATGCTGATCTAAAAACAGATTAATTTTCCTATTATATCTAGAAAGTATCAAAGTCAGAGACTTTGACAAAAAGTTACCATTATAAAGTAAAATAAGCAAACCAAGACAGGAATTTTAGATATAGAAAGATTTAATTTAACATTTCTCTGCTTGGGTATTATAATTGAATGGAGTTATTAGTATTTTTAATTTTAACCAAATTATTTTCCATTGTCTTGTTCAAAGATTCACAGAATTTATCAGTTTCTTTACTAGAAATTTATAAAG
>JAQGBQ010001342.1:0-12178 GCA_034698485.1 Vertagopus arboreus
TCAATCTTCGAAAATTTCCGGACACAATTTGGCCACATTCATCCCAATAAGTGAGATTATTCCTTTTATTATTCATACAGAATAAGACGGCCTGTTTAAATAAAGATAGTACACTTATTAAGTGTACTTATAAATATTGGAGAAGTCGATTTGATAGGTTTTTTTTAAATACGATAAAAGCTAAAACTATTAAATATTTAACCAGTACAAATTTGACAGTAAAAAGTTCTATATTTGACATTTTTGGCATTTTAAATGTGATATGAGGAGGTTAATAAAAGCGCATGAGGTCCAAGAAGTAAACCAATATTATTTTTTCAAAGCTAAAAATTGCGCGACGGTAACTTTTTTTCTACTAATCAATAGGTGAATTGAATTAGATTGATTGATATGAAAGAGGGATATGGCAAGTCATTGTAACGATGGGACTTGACAGTCAGCACCTATCGAGATCACAATTTTTCTACACTTAAAACGACTTGACAAAAAAACGGATAATTAAATGAATCTGTGAAATCTGGATATACATAGGTAATACATACGAATTATGAAATACTGTAGGTCAGCTATTTAGGACTCTTAATTTGTGACATGAATTAGCATTTATAAATCAGCATTGTACAAAATATATGTCGTAGGTACTTTCAGGCCTATGTTCATCGTTAGTTATAGGAAAATCTAAGTATACAACTATACAAGACGTAAGAAAGCATTAATTAACAAGATACAGTTATTGAATGATAACCTACAATTAGTACGATTAGGAAGAAAAATCATGTGAGTACTAGGATATAACGCCGTACTAGTTATTATTATTATTATTATAATAAATTATGACGAGGAAGGTCCCAAGGTCTTATACATGGAGATAGTTTCAAATACAAAATACTTTAACCACGAACGGAGGAGAAGTAGTACTTTTAGGCTCTATAGAAAAACATACAATCGCCAATAAGAAGTAAAATGGTCTCGGACCAGCCTCAAGTTTAAGAAACTTGTGATATTCAATGATATTCAATTTAGTTACTTAGCGTTAACCCTCATTTATAAACACCAATCAACCCCACTCTTGAAAACCATTCGTTAACAAGCGTCGACAGTTATAGTTTCACTCTTATCTATTACAAACATACGACTAACCCATAATATACTAATCTATTGAATAATATAAATAATTCTAATCTCTAGATTATGATTAATAACCACCATTTGATCAGTTACAGAAATGGGATTCATATGAACATTTTCAGATTCAACCAAAAATCTTCTGTCTGCGTTTGTACAGAATCACGGTCACTGCGTGGTAATGTAAGCCAAGTTCTTGCTTTCTATATATCTTTGTAATTAGTATTAGTTTGATTGCCACAATAATAAAATACTCATTTGCTTTCTATGAGCGTTGACAATCTAGAATCTAGACAACTGCTACACATATAGAGAGAGATAACAATGAGGGTAATGAGACCGAGGGGTTGGAATTTTAATGATGGCCGAAAAGCTGGTATACAGAGATTGAAGCTACAAGATAAGAGCAGCTCTTTACAGAGTGTGTAATCTCTAAATCTAGATAAGTTCTTGAAATTTTAAATAATGGCAATACTAACCTACCAATCTTTCGACCAGTAAGAATGAAGATCTTTAAAATCCAGAAAATTAATCATTGATATCACAGCGTTGAGACTATAGATTCATCTTGACCTCAGATGAATCTGAAATGTTTTTACAAATACAAATCTAAAAAATATAAGATACACGTAATGTCTTTACAAGATACTTCAAATTGGCTCGCAACACAAAAGGTTTATAATTTTATGTTCACATACTACTTTACTTACAAAACAACTTTACGTGTGACTTTGATATTTTGATCCTTTTCAGAATCACCATTTGAAAACTAACGACGTTTCTATTTTGAATAAACTTGCTATGAAAAAATATAACATGCACACATGCCAAAAATTAAACGTCTGAAGCAAGGTACTTTTAAAAAATAATACACCCATTGGGCAAATGTAACAAAGTGTTAGAGTTTAAAAAACACCTAGACGCATTATTGCCATGTAATTCATAATTTTATCGTGACAAAAAAATGATTGATTAGTATCCGATTAATATACACTCAACTGACTCAACCTAATCTAACGTATGTATGTAACGCAGGACGCAAGAATTGTCATAAAAATAGTCAACCGGCTTACATCTTGTGTGCATACTTATTAAAGCTTGAAAGAACTGTAAACCTCTTTGCTCTTATTCAACTCATTAGAAAATGTTACAAATTTATAAAACTTTGAGAGTGTGCGCCTGAAAAGATTTGAGTACGATGCAATTACATCCAATGTACTATATTAATTATTTCCACACCCGGAATTTTCTTAACGAAACTTTCTTTAAACGAGCAACTGTTGACCTGAAGTCGATTTCTTGAGGAGGTTCATCCTCTGATAATGTCTCCCCTTCTGAATGGGCTGAACGACGTGCTCTAGGTTTCCTGGGTCGAGCAGCCTGAGATGTTGTGTCATGAAGACTAAGGGCATGTCTTTCTGTAAGATATTGTCGTGCTTTCTCTCTAGATTTGCTGTTTCCATTTCGATTAGCCCTGAATTTGGTAAGTCTTGCTAGCGTGGACACTTTGATACCTTTTCCATGTTTTTGTCTCTCCCCTGCTGGTTGAGAGTGGGAGCTGCTACTGCTAGATGTTCCACAAAGACTGTGAGCTTGTTTACGTTCCCGTAAGACGAATCTGGTGTAAAATTTAAACGTGTTGTATCAAACTTTATTTTTAAAACACAATTCGGTATGAGTAATGCTATGGTACATACTTTCCAACAGTGTTCCATTTTAGTTGAACTTCATAAACATTTTCATCATCTTCCAACACTCTATTATTTGAACGTTGGATTGTCTTTTTGCGGAATGACCCGGCAGAGTCAGATCCCCCCGCTGTAGATGATGATGGTACCATCGGTTCCAGTTCTTCCATTAATACAAATTTCGTTGGATCTTCTAACCGTCGAGCTTTCACAAAGGCCTGGGTTATAATATCTTGTGATGTACTTCTAACAGGAACCTTTATAATGGCAAAGAATTTTGAAAAATATTTATCAAAAAAGTTATTTTAAAAGTGTATCTAATTATTATAAATCTCTGTACCTTTAGAATGGCATAAGGAATCTCGGGTGACACATTGTGGACACAGACTAAAAAGTTCTCATCTTCGCCCCATTGTCTTAGATCATCACTGTCTCTTGTATCATGTCCATCTGATGTACCCCTACCACCCCGTGAAGCAATTGAAGACAGCCATGCCCGACTACTTGGATCATTCCCTGTTCGTTTCAATATAAATTTCCCATCCCCTTTCCACTGACCCTGGGCTTGTAAAGGTTTTTCTTGTGGGTCAAGAACCCTCTGAGTTGGTGGCAAGTCCTTTTCTTTGACATCCCATCCACGAGCAACTTCTTCAATTAGGACGTACTCTCTTGCCGTTTCTGCAGTTCTTCCACTTTTTTGCAGGGCATTATGAATTACATCTGATGCTGTGGTATCTTGAGTTACTTTTAACACGGTATAAGGTTCCTCAACTACTACCCCATAAACGACAAGGAAAAACATTCTTCGTTTTAGAGCCACTGATGATTTTGTTAGAGTAGGGCCCATTAAATGACCGCCTGTAAAAATTATTTCAACCTTACATTAGCCAGACAACCAACAAATAATCATATCTATTTGCAAACCATGCTATATAAATACCTTCATAAGCTGAAGTTGATTCACGCAAGGAGTCTTCCTTTGAAAGACTTTTATTTCCATCCTGAATCTCCTCGCCTTCTTCTTCAATGCGAGAATGAATGAAAAGGGTTGCCACAGGAAGAGGTTGATTATGAGTGTTTCGAAGTCGTATATGTCTGTAACCAGCTTGTAAGGCCTTAAATGGAATGACACGCTGAGCGATTGTATGTCCACTTCCGCTCCCAGTACCGCCATCCAAAACTGTCAGTCGAAGAAAAGCAAGATCGCGGAATTGAATTGTAAAGGTTATTGTCTCATTCCAAATGGGATTTAGAGCGTTTCGGGGAATAATTCGAGTTTTTTGTTTGGCACAATCTGCTATGATTCCTGATATTTCTACTTCAACCTGAGGGCTGGACTGATAATTTACCGGCGATAGAAACTGTCCGGAAATAATTGTCAAGTGTAAATGAATAGTATGCAGTCCATCAAACTCTTTTTCCAGAGGATTAAATCGTCTATACATTACGTGGTTTCTATCCCACATCACGGTGGGCTTTAAAACGTATCCACACCTTCCATTTTGCTCAAACATTGCAGCATTTAAGTGCAAAGCCACATCTTCTGTTTGGTAATTCAAAGCAACCATTTGGACCCCAAATGCCCAAAATATCAAAGGATTGAAATTAGACGAATCAATTCTCATTCCAGCTGGATATGCTCGAATTAGTTGAGTTTCTGTATGTGCAATGACTTGCAGAGGTTGTTTTCGACAAAGTTTTTTAGAGGCATTTTCGTTTAAAGAGCAGCATTGATAAACGGGATGATTGCTAATCACTCGTCTTGGATGATGATCTACTGTAGCAGAAGTACTTGAAGATGTTGGGGTGACCGGTAAGCTGGTTGGTTGTGTACTTACAGTTGGTGGTAACATATTTTTTCTTTGCATTAATTTATTACGAACAGAACTACTCGGACTGAGAGTTGTTAACCCACGAAACTTAATGGCTTGTATGTAAATAACTAAATCCGAAAGCTCTCGGGCAATTTGGCTACTTTGCTTCTTCTTTTGATTATTTGGCACATCTTCTAGCTCCACAAGCCATTCCCCCTGCTCTGTTTGGTACTGACTAGATATAACTGGAGCCCCACTAGTGGTTCCACCAGTACGTTTCACCCCTTTCACTGATGACTCTTGACTTGTCAAAGAATCTGTTCGGGGTGTAATAGGCAACGCTTGTTCTGACGCTTGTCGGGAAACAACAAGCCGTTCTGTAAAAATAAAATAAACTTTAGACTGAAATCCTTAAATTTTAATCAATGAAATCTGTTTAGTTTTTAAAACATTTGCATACCATCTTGAATCTCATCTTCATAGTCTGAATCAGAGTCCGAGTAATCGTCATTCATTGATCCACCGCTCACATTACTAACGATACTATTTGTACGAGCTGACTGAGGTCTACTTCCAGATCGATTTCTTGCCTGTGGATTCATTGAGCTCTGAGCAGAAGTAATCGAAGAATGGACTGGGGGATTAGGTATAATTTCAACGTGTAATTTTTTGTTTTTAATTAAAATTCTATTTTTCAATTGAGCCGGAGAAGGTAGACATGGGTCATCAGAAAAATCCACATCAAACAAAAAACGGGTGATTAATTTTTCTCCAAACACGGTTTGAAAGGTCCATGCCATTCTAGCTTGTTGTTGTAACGAACAGTGATTCTCAATTGACAAAATAACCGGATAAGATGAGGCTAAAAATGCACTTCTGTTGATAGCATCGACTACTTGACGGAAAGGAATTTTAGTTGTAAAAGTATGGCCATGATAAATAACTGGATCCCCATCATCCCCATCCCAGCAATCCAACTCAACGCAACGACATCCAGTCAGCAAAACCTATTCAATAGGATAATTGTTAATACAATAAATGTGCAAAGACATATTGTAGAATTTTGTTTTACTCATTTTATTTCTTACTTGACTATAAAGCTCTACCGATGACTCTCCTTTAAGCTGGTGTCCTGTGAGGTAAGTATTATGTGAGGCAGCCACATAGTAATGAGCCAATGGATGATCTAGCTCGTCTTCATGCGGCATTATTCTTTCGCTGACGAATGCCAGATTTTGTCCTGACATCATATAGCGAGCAAAGCCTTCAAACGATATGCAATGTTGAGATCTCAAAGTTTCATCTGGCTCATATTTCTATAAAACAAAAAAGAAGGAAATTAGATCATTAGAATTTTTAGAAACTCTAGTTTCCATCTTTGATTAGATGAATTCTGTTGTCATATATATTTTGTTTGTATAATACTCTAATTACATTGTAAATTAGAGACCTTACCTCTATTATGGCAATAATTTCTACTTCAGATTTTCTCTCTCCCTGCTGTGTTTTCAGGAAATTGGCTAGAGAAGACAAAGTCAATACTCGACTCCTTGACGTTTCAACTCCAGCTCCGTTTTGAACTATACTGGCAGAGGCAATCGCATCATAAATGAATTTACTCTCTTGCTTCCCCCCTCCTGTTTGCATAGTTGATTTAGGCCCATGTCTCGGAGTCGCTCCTTGAAGAAATTAGTAAGTTAAAATAGATTAGTTTCTTATTGCCTCTTCTGAGGAAATCATTCAAATGCCAAACTACTGAAACAATTATTTAGATACTTTCTGGACTTTCTTCAAGTTACCTGATGTTGATGATGAGTGACTTCTTTCTGGTGACTCTGGTTGAGAGGATTCTGTACAGCCTTCAGTTTTCTGTGCCGTTGCTATCGAATCGAAAAGATCTCGAAGATCTTTCCTTGAGCGAAGGCTGTCCAAAACAAAATTTATTCTATAACTTGATGTTTTTAAAAACCGATCAAATTGTGTACTAGGAAAGAGAATAATTTGGTACCTGAAGGCCTGAAAGAGTTGGACAAAGTTCTGGAATGTCAGACGTGTTTCGTGGGTTAAAGCTCTCGCAGAATGACTAGAACCTTCGGAAGAAGTTCCAGGTAGTACAGAAGCCGCACTTTTAATTCGAGTTAGTGATTGGGGTTGATGGGAAGGAGTAGTTGGTGCTGAACTTTCTCCCGTTTCACCTTTAGCTTTTGTCACGGGGCTTGGGGGACGATGGAGATCTGCCGGATGGTCAACTCCTCGAGTAAATGATTCCTATAAAGGCATAATAATAGTAATAGATAGTTTTGACTTTCTCTCTCTTGAAAACCATAAAAATAGTATTTTTACCTTGATCATATGAATATTGGCAAGAGATCTTTTCTTTCTAAATTTGGCAGACGCTGTTCTTCTAAATGGAGGGGTATCTGGAGCCACCCCTGGAGTGGATGCCGACGACCAGCGTCGACCACCAAAAATCTAAAAATAGCATTTAAATAGAATTTTTTTAACAATCAGCCCATCAAAACTGACTCATTATGCATATTATATGCAACAGATATAATAGCTTACTCTTATAGCATCTGCCATAGTAGGAGAAAGGCATTTTCCATCTTCATAATATAATTGTAAATATTGTTCTTTCAACCATAAAAGGCGGCGATCAGGTTTTCCGAGGACACGACGAAGCGATTTAACCACAGATCTCAAACCTTAAGAATAAAACAGGTCATGAAATTCAATGTTTACAGTTGAAACTGACTTTGTGCGTTTGCAACTTACCAGTAAGCCATATGGATGCCAATCGTGGAGGGAATACGAAAAAGGTACAGCGGTTGTCACTCAAAACCATTCCAAAGACTAAAGATACACATGTTTCGGAAATTGGCCAATGTTCAATCCCATACCTAAGTGACATTTAATGAATCTTTTGTTACCATATTTTTCTAGATGTACTTTTAGATAAATATTAGAATATACCTCTTCATAGCCGGAGAGATGTCTAGATCCTTACTTCCACTTTCAACTTCTTTAACGCCATTTAGATCTATGTATCCTTCCTCTAAGCCATTGTTTGCTACATCAGGTAACCCTCCAGCACCAATGGGACCACCCGATCCAGCTCCACTACCACTACTTCCATAACCACCCCCATATTTGAAAAGCAGGCCAGGTACAACAGGGATAAGTTCGGGGTCAACCGTGAGTAAAAAATCTGGTTGTGCATGAGAGAAACGCAAGGAGCTCCACACAGGCTTGCTCCAAGTAAGCGTTCCACATGATCTTTCAAGTTTAACCCATACAAAAGACGACCGTCCATCTGTATCTATATGTAGCGCAGTACTTCCATGGTGTAGTACTTGAAGTATGTGAAGGTCAGTTGAGTTCTTGGAGCCATCGAGAGGAATGAAGGAAACCGAGGGATCATGGTTGATTGACTGAACCGGATTGTACACACTGGAAGACCCAATTACTTCGTCTGTCAGCTCAACATTTCCGCCGTATAGATCTTCCTCACTTTCTTGAGAATCGTCTTCATCTGGGAATCCCGATCTTTCTATACTTGATGTATGAATACTACATAGAAAAAATCCATGCGTCAGTACAAAATCACATTTTATAAAGGATCGTGATTGATCTGTAACAAGATTTAAAAAACGGAATACCTTAGTCTATCGGCATGTAGAAAAGCTGCACGCTGCTGTCTTTTTGTATGATGCTGATGTACCACGGCAATTTTCTCCAAAACTGTTTGTACTTTACGGAGTTTATTCATATTTAGGATACCACCTGGGCCGATCCTCGTAACATACTCATCTTCTCCCTCAGAGTCTGACAAATACTGTAAAACAACATGATTTTTCAATCTCTTTTTGTATTTTCATCCAGTTATTATTTGTTATTCATATGAAAGTCATATGAAATTTAAACACAGGAAGTTGGAAGTTGAAATGCAAATAATTGTAAATTCCAGAGATTTTTAAAAAAATTGTTAAAGACTCTACAAAATAAAAAAACATCAATAATTTTAAAATGATAACTGAAAGCTTCCGAGATGCATAAAAACTACCATATTGAAATACACTTTGTCTTTAAAATAACAATAAAAAATATTGGACGAGTTCCAATAGAAACTCTACTCTGAATTTCCTAACCTGCAGTTGGTGTTGTTCAGATCCAGAGGATAATACAACCAGGGAAGATGTGTTTAGTATGTTCCGAAGTTCGCGAATGTAAGCTCCAAAAAATGGCACCACAGGACAAGTTGGAATTTTCAAAGCCCGTTGTAAGGCTCCTTCATATTCCGGTGCACACCATGCTGGGTTGAGATCTTTGTCCACCGGTTGCTCCGACGTTTCCCCCAAAAGGGCATTTGTAAGAATTTCCAACGTAGCAATGGAATCTTCTTTTTCATTTAGTGAAAGCCAAAACGGCTTTAATTTGGTAGATCTGTCAAAAAATACGCAGTTATTTTTATTATGTACTCAACTGCAATTAGGGAAACATAGACGCGGATTAGACGGATTAGAAATTTCCAGCAACAAGTGGCTTACGAAATGCCTTTAAACCAACGAGACAGTTCAAGGCTACGAAAATACCGTTCTACAATCAGCTCTAGAACGACTGTTTGAGCTACTTACTTAAAACCCATAATGAAATGAGGTAACCTATGATACGATGAAATGCTTTGAATGCGAAAGCCATATAGCAGACTTATCTTCCTTTTTGTGTGAAAATAGAAAGAAGGGAGGAAATCATGTGAGGCACTAAAGAAGGCAAGGTACAGACGGCCTAATCTAACAAAGGGATGACAACTAACGATCTTTCCTCTCATTCCTATCGCGTTTTGATTCATTTTTCCTTCGAGGTTCATGTCAGACTTGAGCTTTGGGGTCTTCTTCTTGTCAGTACACCGAAGAAAGTATTATGAATAGGCAAATACATTTCAATCTCTTATCCCTTCAACGAGTTCTGAATAAATACTTCAGTACAGCTCCGTTCTGTTTGCCGTTGGTGAGTGGGTTCGTTGGTTCTCTAGATCTGCAAGGAAAGTAAGGGCGAGGATAGTAGAAGAACAGTGGCGGAGGTTGGCGATCGTCACAATGGGCTGGGGTTCAGAGCCATAGAGGCAAGTAGTTTCCGTCGGCCTACAACTTGGCTTTAACGGCTGGAGGCCGAAAGAAACCCCTGCCCCTACTACTCTGTTTTATATTTTCACCGCTGCTTTCTCCTGGACTTTCTCCAGTATATTCTGCATCCGAGCTAATCCTCAATCTCCCTCTGTACTCCTTTAATCTCCAATCTCGTCTCTTCATCTTTAGCCCATAACTCTCTCTTCTTCTTCCTTGTCCTGGTTATTAGAACGTCTCATGTCTGATTTTACCTATTCGACGACATGACATGGTGCACAACTTTGAATTAACTATCCTCCACGAAAGAATCCTTTCTCAGTATGTCCAAGCCGTTTTTACTTTGTCTACTACGATGTAGTTCATGTATGTACATCTTATACTACATTTTTTTTATTATATTCAACTACGTATTCTTGAGCAGACATTTAGATAAAAGAGGGAATACTTTCCCCGTCGTTCAAGATTATTTCCTATGGCATGCCATTGTGCACTCGTGTATTAACCAACATGTAGTAATATTTCAAAATGATGGGAAAATGAGGAAGAAAAGATTATCAAAGAAAAATGTGACTTCCTTCACAAAAGTACGCATCAACAGTAAAGTATTCGTAATAAGCATCCCTACGCTTTCTCCGTCCGATGAATGATGAATTTACTTTTCGCCTAGGGGCTTCTATGCTCTACTCTTTTCTTTGCCTATGCATCTCATTATGCTACCATGAATTCGAAATAGTTAGCATCGCCTTAAAACATTCTGTACGGGTTTGGTTAGCCACAAAATGTATATTGAAAGAAAAACTCCCGAGTTTCATTTTGGGCCAAAAATATACTATTGTAAAATAAACTATGACTTGCACTGCGGTATAGTCATCCAAAACAAACTTAGAATAGTTGTTAGACAATACTCAATACAAAGCGTTGTGATGTACGTTGAAGATGATTAGTAATACGAGTTTAGGATTACAACTTTATTGTACAAATACAATCGAAAGTAAAACGAATTAAGAAGAAAAAAAGGACTTACTTCAAACCGGCGATGATTTCAACAGCACTCCCGAAACTTCCTAAATTCCATGCGGTCTTGGCAACCCTAAGTAGGCAGGAGAGAACGGCTTTTCTTTCCTCATGAGTTGGTGGAGAAACAAGCAAATGTGTCACCCAAGAACTTATCTGCAAATCATCCAAATAAAATCCAAGTTTGGACCAAAATAGCTTTAACACTTGGGAGTAAATTGTTCATCTTTCGTAACATGTCATTTGATATCTCACTAAAATATATCGTCAAGACATTGAAGAGAGTAGTGGAACGTGTGGCAACTATTTCTTCAGTTGCTATACTGAAACAAGTAGATTGGGTTCTCTGAAAACAACGCTGACCATTTTAATTGGAAAATTTTCGAATAGGATATCGACACCGTACCAACCGCAGCTCAGAAGCTGTATTCACTGATAATGTCAAAGGAAATGATTTCATTATATATCTTGGAATTATACTATAATGTGCTACATATGTGTGTACATAATAACATAAAATCTCCTCGGATAGAAAAGGGGATACACGTGAGGGATAATTTGGTTCGTATGTCTGAAATCGAATCACGTTGAAAATCAAGCCCTAATCAAACGTCCTATTTTCTAAAGCTATTCTAATTGCGGACAAACTGTACTGCCAGCATAAAACCACCACTGCTAAATCAACCTATACTTAGAAATGTAACTCGATTGATCATTTGGAGTAAAAGCGGATGATATGACAATACCCGGATTTATTTCCTGGACTACATATACTAAGGAGTATCAAATACATTCGGAAATCTTGTGTATGCATTGAAAATGGATTTTGAATCCTTTTAATTGTCAAGCATACCATCTAAAGGCTAAATACCAGCACAAACGGATGACTATAATAATGTTGAAAACTATGAGACCTTAATCTGAAATCACAGAGACAAAAAGGGTATAGTTAAAACGGGAATCCCAGCGTGGGTTTGTCGCTGGGCTTGTTTGATAAGAAGATCAAAGTATTTCACCGTAAATAATTGCCACAGTAATTGGTTTCATTTTCAATTAAGTAGACATTTCTAGATTCTGGGGAAATGGCTTTTACTTTAGCAAATATTGCAATGCACATACCTCAGTAAAGCGATCGATAAGGGCGCCTACCCCTTGTTGATTTACAGGGTCCGTTGCAGCAGTCCCTTCGTCAACTGACAACTCCATCGTCACATGGCGTAGATACTCCAATGGAGCAACCTATACAAAAGAATAGACTTATTATTATACAGATACCTCAGTCAATGTAAATTGAAATAATCGATTATTTTAATAATTAAAAACATGTCCAGAAGGAAAGTACTGCAAATCAAAGATGTTGATCTTTCATTGCTAAAGGTCTAACGAGTACTGATATAGGTAGTTGAAACTG
>JAQGBQ010001343.1:0-12164 GCA_034698485.1 Vertagopus arboreus
GCAAGAAGTAATAAACGTTTTAAAATGATGAATGAAGGTCCGCCACTCCGCCCGCATCGGGGGCGCGGTAGGCTAGTTCTTTATTAAAATGCAACTTTCATAAATACACAATCAAATGAGGCAGAGTGTTTAAATGTTTTGAAACTGGCAGAAATAAAACAAATTAAACAGGAATGAATGTATTATAAAAACGTAAATTCTAAAAACTTAAACAAAGAGAAATGTTAACTCAATTCATTATCCGATATCAATTACACGCTTGTTAAATAAATTATGTAATACTTAATTCGATGATTATCATAGACAAATGTTAAATTATATTATCTGTCTAAATCACTAATATTATTTTTACGTGTATTTAAGACCGTCTTTATGAAACAAAAATATATCTACTTAACGCAATTTAGTTAAAGTCCAACCATTCTGACACATGGGTACAAAATACAAAGGATTTCTATGAGTGTTAATTCTCTATGTTTTAACTGCAATCTTTTCATTAGTCAATTTGCACTTATAGATATTAATATTTTAAATGAGTACGTTAATACTTATGTTTTGAAGGATTTCAATAAAATGTAAAAAAAATCAAAATTGGTGGTTTTTTTGAAATTTAAGATGAAAGAAATAAAGCATGTCCGGGTATACCAGGTCACTAAATTCAGAGCAAAATTGCGCATTGGCAAAACACTTTTCCGATTATCTGTAAAATCTTTTTTTTATTTAAAAGAGGAGAGTCTAAAAAACATTTTCCAAAAAACCGTTTATCAAAAACAAATTCCTGTTGAAATGGCACGCAAATGAAATGAGTGGTTTGCGTATGCAGTTTTTCACTACTACGAAAAAGTGGCCGTGAGGAGTAATAAAGACACAGTTTATCACTCCAATTCGGTTGGCAAACACAAAAAAACTATTTATAGTATAATTACAATATACGAGGAATCCAATGAGACTAATTTTAAAATTCTAAGTGGCCGTTCAGTGTTTAAAAATCACTCTAGAAAAGCTAAAAAGGCCAAGCGACAATTCAGTGAGACTCCTTCCGCTTCCGGTCGTAGTGTGGCTAACAAGCCGAAAATTCCAAAGTCAGCGGTGTCAGACATCAAATTTTAGAAGCTGAGGATCAAGGCCAGGACAAAAAAAAGTGTTCCTAAATACATCAAAAATCAAAATAAGCCAACAAAGTGGCGACTGCGAAAAATTTACGAAAATATTGAATCAGAAGTTCTTGTTTTTGATGATTAGAAAAATGTGACCTTTGACCTCGACCAAACTTTAGGACTAGCATTTTTTTTATCTCAATAATCCTAAAGATGTGAAATATCATCAAAAATTGAAGACTGTGCCGAAGGTTCCCAAAAAATTCCTGGTTTGGCATGAGATGGGCAAATTAGAAAAGTTGTCGAACCGTACATTTCGAAGGGGTTCATGAACTCTGTGATTTATCTTGAGAAATGTTTGAAGCGGTATCCGACAACCTTTATCCAAAGGCATCATAAAATTGAGAATGTTTTATTTCGATCTGATCTTGCATCGATACAATATGCAAAAAAAATAGAACGGGGTACCTTTCAGAGAAAAATCTCCAATTTGTGACAAAATGGACTAATCCATCTAATGTACCACAGGCTGGAATTTAAAATCTTTGGCCAGATTACAAATTAAGATACTCAAGACGATCAGAATCGCCAAAAAATTTGAATGGATTCAAAAAAGTAAGGGGTAAAATCTCGAAGGATATATCGGCAAAAGTGGGAAAACGCCGTTTCGCCCACGCCTGGAAGATGCTAAAAGCAATCGAATACAAAGAGGTCAGGAAGGAAATTACTGACATTTCTAAAAAAACACAAACATTAAGCTTCTAATTAAAAAAAGATTCAATCAAATATGTCTCCCCGTTTTCGAAATATACACGTCTACATTATTCACTTTACTTACCCGGACGACCTTTATAACAATTTATAATTCAAAGATAAGGCCGAACGTGATTTTTATCTGAAGGTTTGCGGTATCTGCAGATTTGCCCGTATCTTCAACAGCACTGCAAGATATAATGTCTGTACCAACACCTTCATAAAACATTCTGAACTCTGCAGTACTGTAGTCTTCACACTTGAGGACTAGTTTCTACATATTAGTACTATTTGTGGTGGCTATAAATTGGTTTAAGCGATTTGCAATGGGAAATTTAGTTTGTAGTTTCTCCTCTAGCACAGACTTGAACATCCATAACAGTTCACTAATTTTAGTAGTTGGGGAAAGAGGGTCAGGAAAATCTGCCACGGTAACTTTTTGCATTCTTTTTGTAATATAATTCATTTTTTGCTTCAATGTGCAGTACTTTAGCGGTCTCTGCAGCAAATGTACATAAATAGAACATTAGAAACACATACCGCCTAACAGATATATAAA
Source organism: Vertagopus arboreus (assembly GCA_034698485.1). NCBI lineage: Eukaryota > Metazoa > Arthropoda > Collembola > Entomobryomorpha > Isotomidae > Vertagopus > Vertagopus arboreus. The sequence continues at coordinate 2,410 of JAQGBQ010001343.1, forward strand.
TATGTCTTAGGTATTGCGGATTAATGATTTATTCTGTAAATCCATATTATAAACTGTAAAAATATGTAATTAGGAAAATAACCACAAAATCATTGGTATAATCTTGAAATTGCTTGTCAGGCATTAAATTGGAATGGACACAAAGTTGTTACTTTTAATGCTTAAAAAGCTAATTAACTACCGTAAAACGCTAAATAACTCCCCCCGTAATAACTCCCCCTCCCGGAATAACTCCCCCCTCTTTTACTAGGTTTGGAAATATTAACTCCCCCGGTGGAGTTATTTAGCGTTTTACGGTAATGGTTTTTGCTATATTTCGTTCTTCCCAGTTTGAGTAATTTAATTTTTTTTAGCTCAACACAATTTTCAGTTCACCCGGATTATTTCCTGTACGAGAGACAGATAGCGAAGACGAAGATGTTTATCAAACGGCTGCTCTGAAAATCGAAGTCCAACCGCCTTTTGGTAACAGACGTGTAAAAAATTTTACTGTCTGCGAATTTCCGGGATTTGAAGTTAACATAGAAAACAATTGCAGAGATAATAGAACTGTGGCAACAATTCATGAACTTCTTGATTCAAACAAACCACTGGAACCCGCTTTTTTGTTTATAATTGCTCGAGCAGATGATAACCGGATAGATGGCGAGTATTCGAGGTTTGTCCAAATTCTTAAACGAATTCGACTAATTCCTTTCGAGTTTTTAGAGAACTTGCAGATAGTTCTGATGTTAACTCATTCTGCCAATGTACTTATGTATGTTAACGAAAAAGGCAATGAATACAAGCGCTTGACAGCATTACATTTGCGACTGGATGTAAAACAAATCAAAATAGGATGTTTTGAAAACAATTCTTTCATGGCAAGGTAATAATTAAAATCATATGAGATTCTCAAATGATTACCAGTCACTTAAGTTAATTGTTGTTCATTTATCTAAACTACAGAAGGATTGATACAGAACAGTTGATTTTATGTCCTGGTCAAAATACAGCAGAAGTACTAACAATTCTGGCAGATCCAAAAACAGATGTCCAATTCACCAGATACGACGGCTCCCAGACAAATCATTATATCCCTAAAGCTTCTGGTATCCGAAAAGCAAATCTTTTGCCCCTGGAAAGTATTCTTGTCAAAAAAGCAACAGAATCCGAAAACCTTCTCCAGCTGTGTGGAACTAATTCAGCAGTGCTGAATCTGGTTGACAGCTTTTATAAAAAATGCACCCTGGAAAAAAACAACAAAGATTTAGACGCTCTTGTAGACTTAATTCACAAGGTTAGGATTTATACGTCAGCGAATTATCCTCAAGGGGATAAAGAAATTGCCTGGTTCCTTAAAATATTGAAGCCTTCACCATGTAGTATGTATGTTATATCAGAAGGATTAAAATGGAATATTCCAACCTTGAATCAGTACAGCGTATATTTAGGCCGTGGTTTTAATATCAAAGCAGATAAAGTAGCTGCGCCAATTTTTGAATCTAGTTATTCTGCAGTAAATATATCCGGATGGGGTTATTTACTTCCTGATTATGTAAAATGCGTAGAATTACCAATATCCGATCAGTTAAAACCCACGAGGATTTATTATAATTCAAACAACTGGGCCAGCCTAGAAAAACTGCGTTTAAAGCAGCTTCAAATTCCGATTAATATGCGACCGAATACGGTTGATGTAACATGCCGCCAAGGGTATAACAACGTTATATACAATGGTTCTCGCACAGCATTACAGGAATTTAGAGTTTATAAGTTAGATTTGGACCAAAATAAGACAAAAATCAGACACGAAGTTGGCGTAGCTCTTAACGGATTGCCAAAGTTTGATGCGTCAAATGATACTACCCTTTACGCTTACACCAAGTTTTTTGAGCGATATGGTACTCATGTTATTAGCAGAAATTATGCCGGCGGATATATCTTTTTAACGGCACAAGCTGAGAGTTCATGTTTTGGAGATAGCAAGAGCTTGAACATAAATAAAGCTTTTACACGGGTTGACAAGTTAAAAAAAGCAGATACGTTTAGACAATCGAATTGGTTAATTTCATCAAGAGTTGTGGGAGAAATTCCTAATAAAATAGCTTCAAGCTATTCAAAAAGTAAATATGTAGCACCAGCTATGCTGGACAATGATTTAAGCTTACGTCCATTACACGAGCTTGTGAAAACAGATTTTCCTGATACAGCTGATCAATTAAAAAAGGCCTACATTAAATTATTGCGTTGTGTAAAACCCACTCAAATATAAGCGTGGGCTATTAATTTAAGAAGCAATAACTTAACAGGTATGTAAATACGTTTTGAAGTGACTAACAATCAAGTTAAACCAAAAAACTTTAAGTTGAATATTAAGCTAATAAACTTACTAAAAAAACTGTTTTGAATTACGTTTATTTTCACCCATCTAAATGTTATTTGTTTAGTCTTCCAACAATCACACCATTGAACAGAAATGCAGGCTATATTTAGGGAAAACTGTATCACATATTTTCGTCAATTAAAACTACATAAGAAGGCACAACTTTTCGACTGAATTTTCTGGGCTTGAAAAAAATATATTGTTCATTAAGCTTACAACTGTCACATTGAAAAGTACCGGATACGGAGCATTATTATTTTAGTTTCAAATCAAGTTTTCAGTCATATTTGGATTATGATAGATCATGGTACAGTAAAGGATAACCCAATATCCAGTGTAAAAATAGTTAAAACAACCGACGGAATTTTAAGTTAGCCTTTCGCAATATATTTTATACCGCCTCTTGCCTTCTGACTAGATTGAAGTCTATTTTCAACTAATTTTTTTTCATTTAAAAAAACTTGCACTCAATTTCAGTTAAACCTTTAATAATAACAAAAATGTATTTTAATTATTTAAAATAATAATAAATTCATTTGTCATTTTAATCCATTTTTAAAACAACATTTTAAATTAAAAAAACATTAGTTGCGAATAGACTCTTCGATCTAGTCAGAAGGCAAGAGACAATATAAATTACATAGATTAGTGCTACTGGGAAGTGAATCACTTCAACCGGACGGTGAAAAATTACTTTTCTACTTTGAAAATGTAAAAAACTTTTTCCATCAAAACCTCTAGCATATCCTTCATAACTATTCAAAATTTCAGAAAATTAAATTTTATTAAAATCTTCTGAAATTTGGAGTTAATTGAGAGTTCAAATTGATAGATTGGTGAGGCATGTTTTCATAAGTCAAAAAAAGTATTAAAAAAATATCAAAAGTCATGGCTTTATGTTAACAAAAGTACTTCCATATTCAGCATTAATATTTCCGCACAATACTACTTCCTACATGGAAAATTATAAGCTTGCCATTGAAAACGGATTTCGAGCTTACGACGTGACCTTTCCGTCCGTCGTACCGTACGTCCGACCAGTTTTGTTTCATAAGGAATTTAAAAATACTATTCTATTTAGTATTTAATGGTGAAAGATGGATGTCATACTTTTGAATGTGGCTTTTATTATGGTTTTATTATCCACCGGATTTGATATGCAAAGCTAATATTCTGTAAATTTTAGGTAAATTTTGTGACGTTTGGATTCAAGAATTGCATATGCACGTTTTTTAATTATCCCAAATTAACAGCTGGCAGTGTCAAGTTAGGTGGAATATAATCGATGTTAATGATAAATGTTATCATCACTTCAAATTATGTTCATTTATACGAATGAATAATGTATAATTTCTATTTTAGTGCTACGTTTATGCTCGTTCATTGCATTACCAAATCATTTACTCTGGCAACGAAATGGATCACAAATCATTGTCGACAAAAGAAATTAGTGATTTAACATTAAATCTTAACAAAGGTTGGCGGGATAAAGCCAAAAAGTCATTGCAAAATGGCAGACATCATAAAGAAGTTACTATTGTCTTAGTTGGATTATCTGGAGCTGGAAAATCGTCGACGGTTAGTCCGGAATAAAATTATTCTTGCATATATTATTAGGAAATGATTAATGACATAATTTGCAGGCCTAACGGCTAACATTATTAACGCTAGATCAATACTTGTTTTTTAGTATAGAAGGTTAAGCGGTCCAGTTTTGATAGAAAATGACTGTTAACTGTGAAACAACATTGAATTACACATTAAAAATCTAAAAAACACGAATTCTTACAACAATAAGACTGTAACACCGTTTACTTCACATTTGTAGTTTCCATGTGTCCTGCATTGCCGTTTTTCTAAAATTAATCTTATATTACTGCATACCAAATGCCTAAAAATCAATAGAATCCGTATCATTCTAGTCACTACATTAGAAAAGCTAGACTTAAGACAGAGTGGGTAATTTCAATCTAGGGTCTGCAATAACCCCCGCAGGTTTTTAAAAATGACAGTAAGTTATGATTTTAGAACCTAAAATAAGTTACATAAGAAAGTTGTTTAACAAAACTCTAAAGGCAATTGACAAAAGTTCAGAGTGACAGTGGTCAAATCTCTCAAAGACAAATTATTGTAATTTAAATGCTCTGGAGCTCAGCACTGCATATTTTAACTTATGCGATTAATTTTAATCGATTATTTCAAACTTTTGTAGATAATTTAGATACATGGTGTATGAGATGTATTTTTCATTTAAACTTTCTGAAATTTTCAAGTTTACAATCAAACAACAGCAAAATCCTTAAATCACATTTTAAACTTTCGGGAAGGTGGACTTACAAGTAGTCTTAGGAAAGTGAATAATGAATTGAGTTCAGTAAAAAAATGACACTTAAAAATTGACACAAAAACTCATCTCAACATTAAACACACTTAAATAGATGTCACACTCAGGGAAAACGAACAACCTATGTTGTTGGATTTTAAGGGGGGATCAATATAGTTTTGCACAGTATCTTACATTTGGGTTTTTTAAATCTATGTTGATTTTGGTTACTCTTTAATTGCAAAATCTATTAACTACCTGCCTAAATTTTAAATAAGTACAAGTCGATGCGCATTACGGCGTCAGATTTGCCACGCAAAATTTTAAGCTTTTTCGACAAAAACGAATTTATAGCAGCGTTTTCAAAATTGTATTCAAAATCTGTTATCACCTGTTGTAGATGCACCTAAATTTCTAGAAAAACTAAGCACACATAAATAAAAAAAATTAAAGGCCAGTTGATACCAATTTCTAAATTGTAAGGAAGAGAAATTGTATTCTAAACTCATTTCGTTTTTGTAACTCATATTTTTGAATTGGCGTTGAGAATTATTGTTAATGATGGCACGTCAAATTAGATTTTTGAAACAGGCCACTATTTACCGAAATTAAGTTTTAAAATTAGTTTGGATAGAATATTCTAAAGTTTACGTTCCTAGAAAGGTTAAAGTGGTAGGAACAGAGCATCACTAGTTTATTGTAAAGCGTTTCTAGTTTGATAAAGCCAAATAATTTAGTCGTACACATAAACAAGAGTTTATTCCCATTTCAATTAGATCAATTCCTTGATACCAAAAGCCTCTATTAAAACATCATCAGTCAGAAGTGCTACTAGAACCATAGACGAATACTCTGTGGAAATACCAATTGGTGGCTTGGAAACAAAACTCACAATTGTAGACACACCGGGATTGCAAGATGCTGAAGGAGAAACAATCTCTATTATCGCAACGCTTAACGCGTACCTGGCTAACAAGAGAGCTGGAGAGAACAACAGAGCCTGGAAACCCAATTTGGTGCTAATAACAGCTAACATTACGGACCATCGGATCGATGGCGACCATTCGGCGTTTACGATAATGCTAAAATGCCTTTTTACGATTTGTGAAGATTTTTTTGACCATCAAAATCACAATGTCTTGCTTGTTTTGACACATTTTATGAATCATTTAGTCGAAGATGTGCAAGAGTATCCAGACGATGTTGTATATTCATACATCAATGTTTTAAACAAACAAACACAACTGCATTTTACCAAAAAGCATGTTGTGTTGGCAGAAAACTATCCGAAGAAATACAATCTCCCACAACAAAATGGAATTTTTGCTCTGCCATGCGGAGAATTCTATCCGCATAATCTTTACGAGGTAGGGTTGCTAATAACAATTGCATTAAAATATATGTAAAAAAAATGAGTAAATGAAGATCTTTATTTTAGAAGGCTCAGTCATTGATGAAGAATGATCCTGTTGGTGAAATTATTCTGAATCATGCTGTTACTGCAGTTCGAGATTTTAAAGTGACAAAGAAATATCCTTCAACTTCAATTTTAGAAAACCAACACCCAAAGGTGCTAAAGGTGCGCAAAATCTATGAACAATCTATCTCAGGGAAACCATTTTTAACGGCATTAGACAGGTTACTCGCTCGTCATTGGAGCCAAATTCCGGAAGAAACTAGAAATTTATACCCAGACACATTGTTTCAAATGCAGAGCGCATTCAAGTTATTGAACTACAATACAGAGAATGATATACCTAAAGCAGTTTCTGGTCGCATCCATATGCTAAAACAGCTTGGTTCAAATCAAGGTGTCATCAAGCTTCTTAACTCTCTGGGGGTGAATGATCTGCCGCGCATGAACTGCGAAATTATTACAGGAAAATCCTACAACCTTTTCAATGACAAACCACTAACTTCAACGATTTTTGAATTACAGGTACTTTTATTTTCGGACATAATCTGCTTGCTCAAATATATAATTTTAAATACCAAGTTACGAATGCGTTAAAGACCAATTTTACTATTAGATACCCAAGTTTTTGAACGTTTGCTCCTTAAACAGTATTGCCGTTAAAAAATATCAATTGATGGGATTTCAATCAATTCTGATCATAATCATGCAATAATATGCATTTAAAACTTGTTGGTTGAAAAACTATAAGATTTGCAGGTATTCTTTAAACGAAAAAAATATTAAAAGCTGCATATTTGAGCGACCTTATTTTTATCTATTATTTTAACTTCTTTACCACAATAATAAGTCTTATGATAAACGTTAAATTTTCATGTTTTTACACTAATTTTGGTTCTGATCTAACCATATGTTTTGATTTAGGATAACAGTATTTTGATTAATGTTTTTTAATTTTTGAATACGCAGAAAGAACTAAGACTGTCACCAATAGGGCTCCTGATTCCGGGTGAGATGACCTTATTTAGCGAAAATTCGACACACGATATAACACATGTGTTTTCATGTGCTGTTGAATGCGTGAGTAGACGCATAAGTGATTTAGGCTTAACGTTAGTTGCCCCAATAAATCCCAAAGTACCAATGAAATTTGCTGGCACTGCCAGAGTTGGATATAATGTTGCCTTTGCAAAAGAAAACAACAATACCGATCATTTCTATTCTTTTAGCATGATGAGAGAACAAAGGTTGTTTAAAATCGAAATACAGAGCAATGTTACCTTAAAAGATGAATTTATACAGGCCGTTAGAAATCTCGGAAGTTTCAATGCCCTAGATGAAAGAAGTATTTACAAATACAAATCATTTTTTGAAAAACATGGGACACATATTATCAAAAGTGCTTTCGGTGGAGGATCAATCGAAATTCAAACAAAATACAAAGTATCAAAATCGTCAAAACTTGAAACCTTGCAAGCTAGCGCTGACCTTATGGCCACATTGCCAATCTTTGAAGCTGGACTTTGCGGTAGTTTAAACGAAGCGAACAAGACTTCTTCGTCAAACACTGTGTCAATGACATCATATAGACTGCGAGGTATGCTTATTGGTAGGTAGGATATTATTTTTACATATAGAAAACTAAATTGAATTTTGTTGCTTTTCAGGAGGCAATCTTGATTCGCACAAGGAAAAACAGTTAAATGGCGAAACAAAAAAATATTGGATTCAAAGTTTAACTGATAATCCAATAATGCTGGAGGGAGAAATGTCATTAGAAGCGATTCAAGTGTACGTCGGAAAAGTGCAACCAGAATTAGAATTTGATGTTGAAAAAGCATTTACTTATATTCATGAGCTTGAAATTAGGAAGGTTGTTCAGTTTCCACCACCAATAGAGAGAAGATGGTGTATGGTACTATGAATATAAAATTAATAAACAATACATCGCATTATGATTTTTTAACCAAATTTATTTCATCCATCAATCATTCATCGTTAAGTCTTTAACAATTTCAGCCTTACATTTCTTAATTTTCTTCAGTACTATGATCCAGCATAATACATCTTCTTGATTAGTTTTTTTTTACTTTCAAACTACCTCAAGGTACCTTGCATACTTTCTATTGTGTACAGAATTAAAACATCTTGTATAACTTTTTTTGTTGCAAGTTGTTTAAAAATATATAGAAACATAGCTGAGTTTAAAGAATAGGCTTTGTATTTCAACATTATTTACAATAATTTCACAATTTTGCATTTAGAAGTGTTGGCAGTTGTTTTATATATACTGGTGAACCTTCTTGGATAATGTCTGCATTCTCATAATTATCTGATATTGTTAACGAATAATTAAAACTTCTCAAGTCTGTTAGATTTCTACACATCAAAAATATTAAAATGCTTGATTGTGCCAGAATTACCGTTCAAATTTTTATTTGTGCCAAGAAAAACAAAAACCAAACAACAATTACAACCATTAAGTTTAAACTTTTTTGTCAAACAACGTAATACTAACCGGGTGTTAATTTTTTGTTTTGGCAGTAGCTGACAATAACTTTGCAAGTCTAATTTCTTGCGATATTAAGGACCCAACAAACTTCAGTATACCAAAACGTACTGTCAAATTTTACAAATTGAACTTTCCATTGAATAGATAGAGATCATTAGCTACCCTTATGCAAAACTTCAAATTTGTGGTATTCTTCAAACCGTTGAAAAATCTAGATACCTACAAATACGTTTCCGCATTCAAAAATTTCTAAACCGACTTGATCTACTTTTTTAATGTAGAACTCTTACTGACATGACACACATTCATACAAAATTTCAAGTCGATCTGACAGTTTGAAAAGAGTTTTGGTGCGGTTGTACAAACACAGAAACAGGTTTAAAGGGTACATAAGCCATAGCTCGGGCTAAAAACATACCTTATGCAATCATTTCGTTGAATACTAATTCGATCAATCAAGCATGGGCATATGCAAACAATACTATCTAGACAGTGTGGAGTGATATCTTTTTATTTTGCAATGTGCTTCTGCAAAAGAACACCTGCTGGCACTTAAAATTTGTTGACCCTTTTTACGTCTTATTTTTAGTTTATGTCTGCTAAACCGATGAGCAAACGTCTGCTAGTTTTTGCTATGTTACTTCAAAAACCTTGTCTACAAGTATGATTAGGAAATATAACTTTATATCTGAATCTCAAACCCAAATGGCCATGTTAAGTGAAAACTCATAGTACTGTTTATTAACGTTTGCACTTGACAAAAATGAACGCTAATTTAGTTTTTTTTGTTTCCAAACTAAAGCCTTATAACCTTTTGCCGTCAAATTCTTTGAATTTCTGCTGGTACACTTTTTTTGTTTTTACTGGAATTCTAAAAAATGCATGGCGGTTGTCCAATAGTGTCTGTTTTTAAAGATTTTGCAAAGCCATTTTAACATGATGTTGAAGATTCATAATAGTCAAACATTGTAGTACGAAGAGTTCTGGGAGTTGGAATAAATATATTAAGCATTTATTTATTATAATTGTTTGACAGTGACTTTATGACACATAGCCACCCCAACACACTGACAGAAAAATCTTGGTATTTGAATGGAGTTTTACATTAAATGGGCAATTCATTTTGCCAAGTTGCTTATAT
>JAQGBQ010001344.1:0-12160 GCA_034698485.1 Vertagopus arboreus
TTTTAAACTTTTTCGTTTTTCGAGATTCCTACATCACTAAAACAGAAAATCTTTATGCGGATCCGTTATTCACTGTTCATTTTTTGATAATAAAATTGAACTGAAAAATAAAATTTAAATTTAATTTCACTAGGGCCCAAAAAAAATTTGCATAGGGGCCCAGAAATCTGCGCTACGCCACTGTTAAAAACTTGTTTAGACAAAAACATATTTATCATAATAATGATATTCCTGGTTTTCTGAGCTTTAAACAAAGTTGCTCCAGGTGTTCAAATTATCGACAACGATCAATTTTGTGTGAATCTAAAAATCATATTTGTTTGAATAAAAAAACTGAACAGTCTAGTTTTTTTTAAAAACTTCACCTACGTCATAAAATAGACAAAGGATCAAAAAGGCAACACGTGTCATTAATTAGAGTTAAAAAAACACTCGTGGCAATACTGCTGTTTACATATATATGTAGAATGTTGTACTAATAATATTACATTTGCATCATCATAAAACTCGTTTATTTATAATTATCCGAAAACAGTTTTTTTAGAGTTTTTAATTTATGACCAAACAACAATTTTTTTGTTTATAACATTGATGGGAAAAGTATTGGTCGGTTCCTGCCTTTAAAATAATGTTATGTAGTGTGTGAAAATCATTATATTTTTAAGGCAGTTGCAAAATGAATGATACAAACGCTGTGAATTAATTTTTACAGATACGGATACATATAAAAAACAGAGACAATAATTTCATCAATTTTAATCCACAATGACAAATGAACAATTAAGATAAAAACACAATGTACACTAAATGTTTTTTTATTAGCTTGGGTTTCCTTACATTTAAAAAATAATATTATTGAATGTGATTTAACATGAAGTTTAGATTGGGGATCAACTTAAAAATTCATGGAGCCTCCACTACTTATTTGTACATTGGTCCTTACCGGACTACTCCAACTATTAGAAATTATACCAGCAACTACTTTTGGTAACAACAAAATATATAATTTTTTTAAAATATTAAGCTCTCAAAAACTATTTTTTCAATTCAAGCAATTTAGCCAACAAATATGTAAAACACGATTTACTCAAAGAAAAATCGTTTTTCACGTCAAAAAATAAAAGTCGTTTTAAAAATGAACATTTACTAATTACTAGAGTACGGGTGGCAATGTGTTAAACTTCACAACCACGGGAAGAAGCCATTGTCGAACGAATGTCATCGTTACAGAGAATGTAAATGGATTTCCTACTCCCGCTACAGAATGAAGATTGTCGAATGTCAGCATAAAATGATTTTCGATGAAACTGTCGCCATTTGTGTCCCTCCTCATCGAGTCAATACAAGATCAAAGTGCTATGTCCAACCCCTTCATAAAGAGACCAAAGTTCAACATCCTCAAAATCATAATTCACAAAAAGGTTGAAATAAACTAAATTTGTACATAATTAAGAAAAATATAGTTTAAGTAAATAATCTCTTAAATGTACTTAAAATAGATCAAGGGAGGTCAATGCCGAAATCAGCCCCACCAGTAGTAAAAAGTCAACCAAGGTCAATGCCGGTGCTCCCAGAATCGAAAAAAAGTCAAAGCGGTTCAACGTTTAAAGCAACTAAAAAACCGAGTATAAATATAGGTCGTACGATTTCACCACTTTCACATCTACCACTTGTCCGGCATTATAAAAATAAAACACACAGATCTAGGAATCGAACAAGGGCTAAAAATAAATTATCCGCAATGTAGTTTTAATAAATTTCAATAAAAGTGGTGAAGTCCCTTATAATAAATTTCCATTCATAAAAAATGCAAAACCTTCGGGTCACATATTCCATTGTTGCACATTTTTTATTGAAAGGCTCAGTAACAAACAATTAAACTAAAGAACAATGACGAGATAAAGTATAACTCATACAGAAACGTAATATGAAATTACTTTGATACAAAAGCTCAAAACTCATGTATAAATATTCCGACTCTATTTAATCTGACATTAAAATTGATTTAAGATGTAGGAAATAATTGAGACACTGGTATTGAAATATGCATTGCATTGATGTTACGAATCTGGTACGTGGAATGGACAGAAAAAACAAAGGATGGTCACCAAACTATTTATACTGACAATATTAACATTAACCGGACTACTTCCAGTTCTTCAAGCAACTTTGGGTACAAAAAAATCTATTCCTTCAAGAATTTAAAGTTCATTTTATTTTTCAATCAATAATCAATAATAATTTAAAAAAGAAAGTGGTTGATGATGAGGGATTTTTAGCACAACAGTACTTTGAGAAAACTGTGTGGCATTTTTATAACGTATTGAATTTTGATGATTTTTTATTGTTAAACAAATCGTTTTAGGACAGCACTATGACTGGAAATGTGGAAGACAACACAATCACCAGAAGAAACCAATTGTACATGAATGCCATAAATACGATGAATGTAAATGGATTTCTGAATTCCGTTCTCGAATGGAGCAAATGCAGTGCCATCACAGGATGATCTTTGACGAAACCGTAGGTCAGTGTGTACCACCAAAGGCCGTTAGTAAAAAATCCCGATGTTACGTCCCACCTGTAAAAGTTCAACAGAAATCGAAAGCAACTCACAAACGTAAATCAAGGTCAACTTCGAAAGACTCCAAATCCCACCTGCCTGTCAAAAATCAAAATAAATCACTGCATTTGCACTCAGCACCAAATTCAACTATAAAGGGTCATGGAAGGTCAGTTGAACTACACCCACTCCTAAAAGGTCAAAATAACTCGATTTCTGGACAAAATAAATCACACCCGCTAAACAAAACTCATAATGACAATGTAAATTTAACTACGAAAGGTCATAACAGTTCAGTCCCATTCAAAAGTCAAAACAATTCGATAAGTTTCCAAAACAAAACAGCAAATTTAGAGCCACACCTACTCAAAAAAGGTCAAAATAATTCTGCACCAGCTCACCCAAATAAAATAGAAAAAGGAAGGTCAATTTCATCTGCAAATCACTCTAAGAAACTGCTTCCTTCGTCTATTAAAAAGGGTCGTATCATTTCTGTGACACCACACCCACGTATAAAAGGAAAAGAAAGATCCACGCATTTACATTCTGAGCCACAAAAAGCTAATCTATCCCACTCTGCACAAACTGCAAGCAAAAAAGGTCGTGCCGATTCAGTTGAGTCTCACCCACGGATTAAAAATCAGACTAAATCAGCTCATCCTAGCATTATTCATTCAAAGCCACACCCACAACCTGTATCAATTCTACACAAAAATTATTCGAATCCAAAAGGACGTTCAATAAATAGGAACGCTGGTCATACCGCGGACTTAGAACGATCTATGTTTCATTTCCCGCTCGTCCGAGCTTATAACAAAACGTACATTGATCAAATAAGGTCTATGCTGAATCTATCTCACTCCTCCCCAAACCTAGAACGTTTTGTTATTAAAAATAATACTATAAAACCGAAACTTGAAACTTTAACAATTAGTACACCAAAAAAATTAAATGAACTCGGAAATTCAACAACAACTTCTAAACCCGTTGAAATTTTTTTGACCATGTCTGAAAATCCTATGTCAATGGGACGATCTATGTTAGATATTTCTATGAATGCAACTCAAACAGAGAAACCACTTGAATCTTTTAAAAATCAAACTGAAAAAATATTTAAGCCTCAAACATCCACAATTAGTTCATTGGAAATGCCAAATCGGCTCACATTCAACTTTTCAACAACTTCTAAACCGCACAGGGAAATTTTGACGACTTCACAAAAGCCTTTAGTAATAGGTCGATCTATTTTACAAATCTCTGATGATAATAACAAAACATCTGAAAAACCGACTGAGAAATCTACAATACAATCTCAACCTGATTCAAATCATAAGATTAATATAACACTAGAAGTGTCAACAATACCTTCCTTGAAAAAGTTAAATAAACTAAAAGAAAATGATACTTTTGATTTATCAACTCCAAGGTCAGGGAATACAAAAATTAATGAAAGAAAAACAAGTTCTGAAAATCCTTTGATAATGGGTAGATCAATCTTACAAATCGTTGAGGATAATAAAACATCTGACAAACCAACTGAAAAATCTACAACCCAATATCCCTCTGTTAATATGAATCAAACAATTTTAAAGAATGAACCGAAAAACTTTAGAAGCACTACTACTAGTACAGTACAGTTTCCCGAAACAAAAAACTCAAGTCTTATTCCTAGCATTCAAAACAAAACGTTAGAAAAGTCAATAGAAACATCAACAAAAACTTCAGTGGTTAAAAATATCTTGACTCCAAAACCAGAAAAAGAGATTTTACGAACTTCTGAAAACCCTTTAATAATGGCTCGGTCAATGTTTGAAATCTCTGAAGATAATAAAACATTGCAAAATTCTACAACAGAAATAAAAAATTCAGAGATTTCAAACTCAACAGTTGAAAGTGTTCAAAAGTTAAAGGAATTAATAGAAGTGTCAACAAAAGTCCCAGCCGCTACAATTTTTGTCACATCAACTGCAAAACCAAAAATGGAAAGTACATCAAAACCTACAACCCAACCTAATAAAAATGAAAAATTGACAGAAACATTATCGACAACAATAAATACAACTGAAAAAACAGTGTTTTATTTGAAACCTGAGATTCACACAATAGAAAATGCTACAACTAATACAAATAATCTGAAAAGTAGCGATAAATCCAATTTCTCATCGGTGGGAAGATCCATGCAAAAACAGAAAGAAGAGTTACAAAATCAGATTGAAAAACCCATACTGAATCAAACTTTAATTTCGTCTACTGAAAAACCCATAAAAAATCAAATGACAACTGAGTCCACTAGAAACGCTTCTGAAATTGTAGTGTTAACTATAATGTCTACTGAAAAATCAAAAGAAACGCATTTAAAAAATCACAACTCAACGACTCAACAACCAACTATGATTAATTCAACAACCCAAAAACCTGGCATTAATTTTAAACCTCCTACTTCAACACAAAATCCCAGAATTCTAAAAACTACAAGTCAAAAACCCATTAATATTCCATCATCTTATTCAACCCAAAAGCCCATTTTAATTGATAAGACTACTGAACAAGCCAACCTTCCTTTGGGTAGATCTATACCAAGCGAATTTAATAATGATACCAAAACAACAACGACTGAAAACATAAAGGCACAGCATACAATAGTAGAAGGAACCACTCAAAGCTCCAAAGGTCAGAAAAGCACAGTATCTCCTTCAACCCAAAAACCGGAAATCAAACCTACTTTAACAACTTCAACCATACCACATGTCGCTAATCGTACATTGCATACTTCAACAGAAAAGGCAGTTAAAGTTTTACATATAACAACAGAACAACCACAAACTCCTCTAGGTAGATCCATGCAACGTGGGAACGATAATCATGCTTCAACTACCGAAAAACTCAAGGATAATCAAATCACAAACATAACAACAGAAAAACCCAAAGCAATTTTAATTCTTAAAACAAGTACTGAAAAGCTCCAACACACAACTGCAGTAGAAATGTTGACAACCCAAAAACCAAAAAATAATCTTGCTTTGACTTCAACCCAAAAACCCTTACCTATTGTAACAACTGAACAACCTAAACCTCCTATGGGTAGGTCAATGGAACAGGAAATTAATAATCATTCCTTAACAAGCCCAACAACAACCGAAAAACCCAACGAAAAGCCAATGCTACAGAAAACTACCGAAAAGATCACTATAGGACAAATCTCAACCCAAAAGCCAATAATCAATCAAATATTGTTAGCTGTAACTCAAAACCCAACTTTGAATCTTAAATTCTCGACTTCGACCGAAATAAAACATTTGAATATTATGGCTACTTCAACCCAAAAACCGGTTGTAAATATGACTACTGAACAACCAAAAACTACTCTAGGTAGATCCATGCAGGGTGGGAATTTGACTAGCGAAAAACCCAAGGATAATCAAATTACAGAAAGTCCTAGACATAGAACCACATTGCTAACTTCAACCAAAAAATCCCATTTGAATTTGCTAACTTCAACTCAAAACCCTAAAATTAAGATTGTTTTACCAGCTTCAACCCAGAAACCATACGTAAATCTTACATTAGCAACGTCAACTCAAAAACCCATTGTTAATCCAGCTTTCTCAACTTCAACCCAAAAACCTATTGCTAATCAAACCCTAGAAAAAACTACAGAAACCCCCAGTCATAATTTAACCAACACTTTGACAAGCGTTAAACCATTGTTAATATGAACAAAGCGAATAAAATTGTAAATTCCAGGATCAAAACAACTTATTTTTGATTGGTAAAGCTTTCAGCGATTTTAATACTTGATTGGCCATCAAACATCTTAACAAATAACAGTTTAATAATAAATTGCTGACTAGCGAAAATAGCATTCACAGTACAGTATTATATAAACCCCAGCGTATAAAAACTTGATTGCAGTATTTATTTAGCACAGTAATAGGTTCGTTAATTAGCTCAATGCGATTGCATTTTTCTAATTTCGAAATCGATTCGCGCAATATAAATTAGCCTATTTATAAAACAGGATTTCTTTGAGTTTCAACTCCTTGAATAAATAATAATAACAGGATTTATGATTTAGTAACATTGTTATTTTCAGGATGGACACAAGCTAATGTATAAGAGCATGATTGAGGTGGTTAGCACAATGGTTGATAAATGCGGTCGCTGGCACACCAATTGTTTTACTGAAGTTGATTTACGCTCAGCGTATTTACGAAGTTCGTGAACTACGACACCAACTTGAATCACGTCTGTTGACATCAGAAACAAATCCCTTAGCACCTGAAACACAATTAACATTTTTTAAAAATATGTCTTTAAATAGATTTTTCTACTACTAAAAAATCTTTGGACGTGGTAGAAAAATTTAATATTTTATCAAAAAATATTTCATTTCAAGTTGAAAATACATAATTTGTTTTTTTCATACCATGACTTTGAATTGTTAAGGAACTTATAACTAAATTGAAGAATTATTTATTAATGAAAGTTTTTTTTCAACCTGATGAAGTCGTCCTTGTAATTGTAAAATATTACTAAAGAACTGATCTTTGGTGGCGATTCCGATATGAAATAAAGCAACATTGGCAATCAAGATTAGTATCAAGGGCTGCAAAGGCTTCCTCGTGTCTACTGACATTAGCACCAACAAAGTTGAGAACAACTCGGACAACGTGAAGAACAATTGGTGATACCTAAGCAAAAAAAGGTCAGCATGTTAAAGGAGATTATAGTAAACCAGTTGCTATTTTTATATCAGTTTTAAAAAAATGTATGTATAAAAAAATTAAATTTTTGCATCGCTTAATTTTGATATTATCAATATGAGTTTTCTATCTCAAAATGAATGTAATTTTTCATTTAAAATAGTAAAGTATGGGATTGCATACCATTGTTTATAGAAGTCGTCATTCCAATAGTTCCAATGACCCCACCAGCCGTAATAATGTGAATGTAAAGATGTAATGAATAGAAGGGTCATGGAAAGTCGAAGTCGCTTCTTAAAAGCCAATAAGGCCAGATGCTTAAATGTCTCGTATAGAAATATCACGAAGAACACCGTAATCGTCCACATCTTTAACGTATTTGAAGTACTGTTAAAATACACGTGCTTGAATCCTGCAACACCGGACTCGTATGGACCTACAAAATATTTCAAACAAAAATCATTTACATTATTTTGGGTACATATTTTTCAGCAAAATCTAAAAAAAAATTGAGGTTGAACATGCATTTACAGTGTAATGTCTAAAATGGACAAAATAATCTAAGTTTTTGATGAATATTTGTTTTTTATGTAGAATTTATGCAAATATTTATAATATAAAAAATTTAAGAACTAACTGGATGGATAGGCATTCATTTAAGGATTAGCTTGTTTGTTTACCTTTAAAGACAGTATCCCAACAATTGCAGGTACATGCCTTGGTATCCACAGGATTTACCATGTGTCCCCATAGCCAATAAAACAATAAAATATGCAACAATGGAAATAAAATCGGGATCAAAATCCCAAATAGCACAGAAACTACAAGATTCTTGAGTCGAATCCGATTCTCGACTGACGAAGATTTCGTCCCCAGGGTTAGTAAACCTGATTTGTCTTTCATCATAATCTCATATTTCCTTTAATTAATTAATTTTAATACTTTATGTATTGATTGTCTTCCTTATTTTAAAGCCTCGTTTAGAAATTTCTGGGTGTTTTCCCCAAATTAATTGTGTCGAAGGACTGTCAATATTTGCTACTGGAAATACCTGAGAAGCCATTATGAAATGATTGTAGTTAAATAAGGTTTTTAATGGTTATGGTGATAATTAGACACCCATTTATGCTACCCTAATCTGTAATGTATCTCACATCCTAAAACCTGTCAGTAGGTTTGTTTATTTGGTTTATAGCACAACTGCACTTGTGTATGTATAATGTTGTTGCAGTAAGTGAAATTAATAAAATTTTGTAAATAATAATATCGAAAGAGGATCTAATAATACGATTAGATGTAATAATATCATTTGATATCAAATTCCTAGCGCATACTCGTAAAAAATCGAATCCCCCGACCCTAAAATCTAAAACCCATGTTTTTTTACTATATGTATGTATAGCTGAAGAATGGAACTTGCTATATGAACGGTATTTGTAAACATTCGGGATTAAAGGGAATAGCTAGGCTTACAAGATCAAAATCATGCTAAAAATAATAGCAGCAGCGAATTTGTTTCAAAGTTGAATGAAACGGTGAAAAAATAAAAATAAAAATCAGGATTTTGAATTGGGTTTTAACTAAATTTTTAATATTGGAAATGAATGTTTCTGGACTTGAATGAAATATTGTATTTATTGGAAGAGACAATTCATGACAAAGCTTCAGGATTCTGATGTAAAAAATAAAAATGATTGACGATTCTGATTTTAAATGGCTTTTCAACATTAGGGTTTGAAATAGAAAAAAACATTGTAGTTGTATAACAGTTAAATTGGGAAGATAAATTGTACGTCATGATTAAAATGAATCATAGTTTTCTTTGGAACTAATTGAGACTTTAGCTAATTTACTAATTTGACACGAATAAAGACTATGGTAAACAAATAGAGTTTTTAATATAATAACTCAGTGATTTATTAGCGATTGTGTAGTTTTTTTAGGACTGTTTTGTGTGTAAGTAATATATATCACATATTTCTTGTCATCTATAAATATAAGTACAACTAGATACAAACAGATCTATTTGGATGACTATGAGTATGACTATGCCCAAGTCCTCTATCTAACAAATAAAAGAATTATCTAACTTAATTAACGTAAGTATTACATTTTTAAATTCGAGAAATGAGAATTCAAAAAGCTTTATAATTACATAAATAATAATAATATTAGAGAGCAATCTTATAATTTCTTATGTTACTTGGCTTTGAGTCAATATAAAAAACTGATAAGTTTGAGCACTTGGTAAATGATAAAGTCAATTCATAATAATAATAGTGTAAGCACAACCTAATCACAATTTTTGCATAAAATTATATGTATTTTATTGCTTGCGATAGCGATTTGTATTTTGTATTCTAAATAAACCCATAGTTTCGAAGGGCATATTCATGAAAAAATGACAGTAAAAATCCGTTTTTCTTTAGTCATTTCAATTTTTGCGACATAATTTTCGATGCGAGATCAAAACCATAAATGAAAAAGTTGTTTATTCTGCATTCATTCTACCGACAGCGTCACGAACGTATGCGATGACTCCTGGGTCACGTAGAATCTGCATGTGATCCACTCCAGAATATTCTTTGTGGAACACTGCATCTCCATACTTAGCCCCTTCCAATTCTTCATCCAAAACTCCAGAAAATTTCAACTCTTTCCAATGCCTCCTTGCTTTTGCTCGCATTTTACGTGATTTGTGACTATTACCACTTGAACCTATTTATTTGAAAAATATTTAAATAATCAGTATAATAAATATAGAAGTAGTATATAGAATAAAAAAAAATAAAGTTACCCCATCGGAGACAGCCCCTTAGACTTCTAATGTTTACTGTGCCATCCCCGTTGCCAAAACTACAAATTCAATGCTTGTGTAATTTTTAAAATTAACTGATGTTTAATGAATTAATGTTACCTTAGGACAGGCTTATCAGGGAAATGCTTCTCTTCTTTAAAGTTCATACTGAAAATAAATCATACTGTTAATTTTTTTTAAATTCATAATGATTAATGTCAAAACTGACCTATCCACAGTGGAAACTCCTTGTCCATGCAGACAATGAACTTCCGTCCCAGGTGCTTCGAGATTCCCCATCAGATTTTCAGTGTCCTTATGCATCTCGTATCCCACCGGGTATTCCATGTCCGCAAAGAACCTATAAATCATCATATTTATAATAATTAGATGATAATAGAAGTGATAAGCACTGGCAATAGAGAGTGAAATATTAAAACCTTTCAAAGTCATTGACAGTATAGTTTCCCTTTCCAGGACAGGCGACGATGATTTCTTCATCACTCCAGAACAGTTTGGAAGGAAGAAGGAAAGCGGTGGAGGGACTTGTACGTTGCATACCTCGAAGTGTGTGAGCTGGCAGAACGTAAACACCTAAATCATCACCTAACAAAAGGACAAAGGTTATCAAATATATTTATAAATCTGCATTTTTGAGAACAAAACAAAATATTCCGTTAAAAATACAAATATTATTATCAATAATTTCCTCACCAGCAGCGAAAACTTTCCAGGCTTTGACGGATCCTCCCCAAGGGGCTGCTAAGGATATTATCGCCTAATAAACAGTTTACGAGATTAATATTATATATATTTAAAGGGTTAGTAGATTTATGAGTCATTTGTATTTGTTGACTTTGTAATAAAAGCCACATGGAGAATGGAGATAAGAGAATATATATAAATACCCTGATGTATTTGTCCTTCCAGGTTTGCTTCATCTGATGAAGAAAGTAGAGAGCTATTGGACCCCCCATTGAGTGACTTAGTAAGATGACGGAATTATTCCCTCCATCCGTATAAGTATTTTCTACCAATTCTATATTCATAGAAAGAGGTCAAAGGTTAAATTAAATTATAATTGCATTCTATTAAAGCTTTAATGATATTAACCTTTAAAGTCCTTCATCCAATCTTGCATTTCATTCGGAGCTTTTCTAAAGTCATAGGGCGCCCCTCTTATGTCATTGTCTCGAGTGTAGCCCAAAGGAATTAGAGATTGCTCCACTTTAATAATAAAAAAAATCAATTAATTGATAAAATTTATCTATGCGAATCTATTTTTAAAAAAAATTACCGATAGTTTTGAAATAAAGTCCAGGAGATGCTTCGGAAGGGTCGAGGAATTCGACGGTAGTTGTGTTTCCAAAACCAGGAACTCTTATCTCAACGCCTGGACTGTTTTCTGTCTTTCTTGTCGTGTGATTGTAGACTAGTCGGACATTATCAATCTAAATTTAACAAAAAAAATTATAGTTTTCTATTTAATATAAATATTATTATAGTGTTGACTTACCCAGCAGTCGATAACGAAAGGGGCGAGAAGTTCGAGGTTAAGCCAAATATTGAAAAAGTCTGGCGTTTTTTTTGTACACATGTAATGCACTACTGAGGGCTTATCTAACTTGGCATCTAATTGACTTCCTCCGTCTCCTGGTACTATAAATTGAAAAGCAAAAAAAAACATTTTACATTTAACTTCAATTTAATAAATAATGGTAATAATAATTATAATTTATAACTCACCTAAAATTATGGGGTGAAGGCCCTCCGAAGGTTTTAATATATTAAGAAAGAAAATACTGAAAAGAACTAACTGATATAGCCCTAGTTGTTTCATTTCTCTAAATAAATTTAAATTAACTTCCGTAGTTAACTTAAGACGTTGCGTTTATATTAACTGACAACTGTCTTTAAGGGGGCAGGTCAGGGTTCCAGCTTAAAACTTTTGGCTCTTTTCCAGAAAAATCTCCAATCTCTAGATTAATGTCAGACATGGACTGGGCAAATCACTTGAAGTAGAAACCTTCATGGCCTCAACTGCAGTAGCGGGTCGGGCACGGTTTTGTCGGCGGTCGGGCAAAACAACATGAAGTT
>JAQGBQ010001345.1:0-12158 GCA_034698485.1 Vertagopus arboreus
GTAAGGCTCTACTTGAATTCTTTTAAAACTCTCGAACTCCATTTGTAGACTATGCAAATATTACATACATTTACAATCGCTGAGAGAAGCAATAACAAATTGTTAGCAAAATACACATATACATATATCTATGTACCTAGAGCTGTAGAATTTTGACACACAAAATCATAATGCACGGGATAGAATGTATTTGCTAAGTGTAAATTGTAAATGTTTGAAAATATCTTAATATGCCGTGTTCCAAACCTTCCAGAACTCTCAAAAAACCAAGTCCGTTTGAATGAGGTTCTACAATTATGGCCTACAACATTTTACAATAATAATACTTGCTTGCTTTTAAGCCTTACTACCTCCCGCATAAGTCCAACTCTTCTTATCTTCATTTATACAGAGTTTGAGATTTTAAATATTTAAACTAACAACAATGAACTCAACTTCTTCATACTAGCACTCTCATCTTCCTTCACAGCCTCAATCTTTTGTGCAAATATTGCATTACACACTTAGCCCTTTTACAAAAGAAAACTCTATCTTTCCTTACAAGTCTCTGAAGCTAGAAGAAGAAGATGCTGAGAGAAATACTGAACTGAAATGCCACCACTACTGCCATCATCATTTATATCCTACCTTTTACACTTCAAGTTCTTTAATGTAATGTAAAATATAATGTACGTGCTTCTTCTCAAAAAGATTCTAGCTCCTTGTCATGACTCTCATCTCAGTCTGTACATGTACATATAAAGTATACATGCCACCCCGGGTTGCCTGGATACTACTACAACTGCTGCTACTGCTGGAACATTTCTTAGAAGAAGAAGCTCATCTTTTCAAGAGACACTACTGGAGACAAGATCTACAGTAGTCTACAATAGCAGGCATTGCATTGCATCTAGAAGCTTTGTCATCTTAGTGTATTACATTTCCATTTGAATTATTTCAACATTTTCTCAGCTACACATTGATTGTTACAGGTCATGTTCAAACCGACCCTGTCGTCAAACTTCTCGAAATAAAAAATCGTTTTCAAATCGCCTAACTATTTTCTATGTTAGAAGCTATATGGTTTAACCAGAACATCAATATTTGCCGAAAAGTTCTATATTTTTGTAGTAGAAAATCCGCAGCAGCCGAGAAAGTTCTTCCCCGGGCAACAACTATATGGAGGATCATTTATTATTTTGCAAACTCAAAGGAAACCCAAGATCTAAAACCTGCTATCCAATATCCTCATCCACCACTGCACTATCTAGACGAAGCAGCACTATGTATAATGGATGCGAGATAAAGGGTGTTGCGAATCTCGCGAATCTGTCAAAGGATGTTTTTCTTGGAATAAAATGGAGCAGACTGACTGAATGCAGTTACTCATATATTACACTTAGAAGATCCACAATGCCGAAATGTCTATAGACTTTAAGAGCCTTGTCAGTCAAGAAATGGGTGACGATGAGCGAGTATATTATTACTTTATATTACATTTATATATTACGTTATAAAGATGAAATGAAGGGCGAAGATATGAAACTGACACGAGAAAAATACCCTCAGTTCTCTTCTTAGGCAATCTAGGTCTACTCTTTTTAGCAAAGTCAACCTCGTATTTCGATGAAGAAGATGGTGGTGGTGGAGAAGATGATGATGATAATAATACTTAGTTTACGACTACTACAGTACAACCAACAGTGCATTTGACAACCACTTTGTGCAGAAATTCTACTCTCTAAGACTTTTGTTTGTCCAGAACATTAGATTATTATTATAGAATGGCATGGTTTTGGGTCTTTTAGAAATCTGATCGATATTAAAGACGGAGACCTCTGCTACTCTTTTGTAGACATTCGAAGGTTTGGAAGACCGGCTTTTTTCTGTTTTGATAGCTGGACATAATATCTCTCAGAATACTGTGGGTGTTTCCAGTTTTTCGGGGATGCATTAAACTCGTTTATATAAACTAAATAAAATAAAGCTTTTGTAGTCTTTTATCTTTTATCACATTTCTGCAAATGTGGCGAAATCCATTTTTATAATGACAAACCGTTCGCAAATCGGTGTCTGGAAGTGACAAAGCTGTTATTTTTGTCTTATTTGTAATTCATTTCATTTTAACAAGTAACCTGAATCCTCAATAGATACGAGCAGGTTAAAATCTAACTTTCTAGTGATAAATTACTCAAGTAAGTAAGTTGCATTTTTTTAAACCATCTAAAATGTAATACTATACTCTTATCTTATTGTTACAAGTTTACGAAAGAAAAAGGAAGCTCAAGAAACTCAACATGATGGATTTTGAATGGGAAGACAGACCAAGGAACATGTCACATTTTAATTAAAGAAGGTGGTTTTGATGAGCCGGTGTGGTTTTCGTCTCTACTGAGAAGAAATTGCCGAAAGCTTTGAAAGTATTCGTCAAAACTTCTACTGTTACAATTTGTTACATCTTTGCTTTAAGTAGAATGCATATAAGCTATATACAAGTCGTATATCCAGGTATTTAGTCATTTAGAGATGTACAATATTACAAACATGAGTTTTAGAGATTCATTTTTCTGATTTAGAGGCAAAGCCAAACTCCCTTCTCAAGTTTTTCTGGGTGTCGCCAACATCACGCCAGACTATCACTGACTGTCTTACGCAAAACGTGACATTGAGATACCAAGAAATGTCCCCCTTCTCAAGTGTTTTATCCTCGTCGGAATTTTGGAATGAAAATGATATCCCTTCTATTAAAACAAAGTTATGTTACAAGCTACACAGCCTACAATTTCCAACAGCGGTTACACTAGGGCTGTAGTACATTTTAAAGATGGCCATTCACATAGAATAAACAATTTAAGTACTACTGATCTTAATGGATATATAAATGAGAGTTAAAAGTGGATGGTCCCCGATGATATAAAAATGAATACGTGACTCAATGAGACATTTTAGATTTTTAAGCATGAATTCGAGTTTTACAAATGTCTACTTGTCTGTTTGTCCAAAGGCTCAGTAATCTAGTTTATTTTTGAGATTGAATTAAATTCAAGTATTGTCAAATCTCAAGGAATTCAACATAGCAAAGTCAAGCAAAAAGTTAGAACTGTTAACAAAAAAATATCCAAGAAGAATCCAGCCCAATCTAGATTAAAATAATGTAACAAAAACAGCGAAATCTGATATGGTTATTGAGTTCACATCAAACACCAAAGAAAAGACAGACAAACACGAGTAGGTACATAAGATCTACAGCTACGTACATTGACAACCTGTACAAAAGTAGACAGATTTTCAAATTTTATTTACATACCAAGAAATGCAAATATTTCATTCTTTTGGGTGTCGATGACACAGAAAGGAGGTTTTAAAGTTTTAAAATTTGATATGTGATGACAACTTTGGTGGTCCGGTCTCATTTCAGGAGATGAAAGGAGACAATTATTGACAGTCGGAGCGGAGAATTCTTGTTTGAAAGAAGATGACTAGATGACGACCAACTTTTTTTTATCACATCACAACCAACAAAACTAAAGCTTTATTCCATATATTGAAATGTTAACGACAATCACAACTACCCACAATGACTCTCTCGAAGTCTGCAAACCAAAAATCTCTCATCTTCTTCGATGGTGGTAGGTTTTTGAAATATGATACATAGATATTTCTTGTATTCTTAAACATTCAAAAACTGTTCATCTTTATGTACGGAATAATATTTGAATACTACAGAAAGAGATCAAGTCCCGTGAAGTTCTGGAGATCAATATATTTTTCATCCTTTTTGTAAATAATTTATTCATTCGTTGATGGCTTAATATCCCTGAGAAAGACGAGGAAAGTCAAATACGAAGATGGTTAACAAATCAACTCATAAATTATTATGGAAGCTTTTTACACTGAACAAGCAGTTTAAGTTGCTGTTTATTTTCAGAATCAAATGTACATATTTTTCGGATCAATAATGAACTTTGGGTACTAGACTAGGATAATAATAATATAAACGAATTGTCTGGTCCACCAGGAGAATTTCGAGACATGAACTAAATCATAAACTAACACATAAAAACGGCAGACAGCTAAATTACTATTAGGGAACTAATTCTAATAATGTTATTATTACAACAACCAACCGGCTTCAGTTAAGTAGTTAGAACGCAGTGGGTTTAAAGTTAGGAATAAATGGAATAAAAGCCGTGTTGTAATAAAATGCGAGATGAATCACCACATTAAATTATTTCTTCCCTGAGGAAAATGGACTACGAGGGAATTATGTTCTATGCTATGCTGCAACTGCTTTGCATTTTATGAGATGCACCGTAATTTTATGTGATACTTTACCACATTATTACTCAAGGAGCTCCCACATAAAATGAATACCGATCTGTGTTTAATCTTTAAACTCGGAGGAGGATGTTATTTCAGGTAGGTAGAGGGTCTAAAACTATTCTGGAATCTACTGGCTATTCAGAAACTTGTCAGGCAAGAACGTTCATCTTTTTCACTATCAAGTACATTTTTAGTTGAAGCTTGCTAAAAATCCGTATTTTTTTTAGTTTCGCAAAAATAATGTCTAACCAGACAGACCCTAGAGTTGTATAGGGCATGAATAATAAGCCGTACTTTGAGGTGTAGGTGATAATCGTAGATTTCATACTTGACTTGTGCAAAATAATAATGTGTATCATCAAAAAAAAACAATTCATATATACAGCCGAGTGATATTCAAACTCATAATAATATAAAATATATATTCATTACCAATGAAAATTTAAATGGGCACTAAACTAACATCGGAATGTGCAGTTCTAACCTTCCAAGCTTTGTTAGCATTGCATGTCTAGTTTGCAAAAACAAAACCACAAAATTGCAAATTCAACTTTGCATGAGTTTCCAACTTTCAACGAGATAGACGAAGTGGCTCGGAGGAGTAATTAAAATTTTACCTCTGGGCACACTGTACATCCTTACACAATTATTATTATTATATTATCCTGTGTAGGCATATAGCCACTCTCCTACTTTTAAATAATAACGTATACAATTAAAGTATTCCTGGTAAACCTACCTCACAAGTCTAATCTAGAACCTAACCAGGTACAAAAATATATTCTATTTGAAATTCAATCGCAAAACACACAATCACAAGCAAATCTAGAATCTAGATTTTAGAATCTGCGTCAGACTGAGTGGAATAGTGAAACATGATCATAATCACCGTCATCCTTTCACTAAAAGAAAGGATGATGAGTCTAGACAGAGAATTTACTGTGTGACTGATTCCTCTGTCCATTATTCTACCCAATTATTATCCTCATCGTCCTCATCATTATTTTACAGAAATATAATTTTCTTTACGTAATTGGATTATGGAATTGTACAATTGCAATTGTAAATGGTAGCTCAAGCTCACAAAAGTAAAAGTGCCTACTCTTGTACTGTGAAGGTTACGAATAAAATTTATAGATAGATGCAACTGACAGAGAGGATATATATTACAGTTGATAATTTTGATAATAATTGCAAGTGTTGACAGCCATCACGGATTGTGTGGATCGTGCACTTGAATGAATGCAGGTGATTATGCCAAATAATTAAGCCCCTCGTTAAGGCCTAGCACAACATGTTACAAAATCAACCATCTGGATTTTAATTATCTTTTGTAGCTTAAAGTTTACAAAGGTAACACAAACACAGAGATAGCATGTCATATCAGTAGCTCAACACTGTACATTTAAAATTGGCACTCAGAGACCAAGCCAATTTAGAAAATATAAATTTAAATTAATTTGCATATACACATGCAATGCACTTGTCGGTATATCACGAGAGGTGTTACTTTTAGCTTCTCTCGACAACCTTAATTGCTATCAAAGCCCTCTTCACAAAGATACGACCGGATTGAACGTTTTAAAGTGCTCTGTCAAACTTATAGTTAGATAGCCGTATATAGTTCATAGTTATTGTTGCTTATGTGAACTTATATGTACCTTATAAATAATGGCATAAAACTCATTGGATTTATATCATGTTTTATATTTATAATATAGATTTATAAGTCAAATATAGAGTCGCGTTGCCAGCCAAGGCATGAACCATCTCGAAAAATCACATTTTGGAGGATTTATGAGTTCCTGAATGAATGACCCGATTGTATTAAACGCACTTACTTCTACTCCCAACGTTAAAACTTCCCTTAAAGAACGAGGACCACCCTAAACCTTAATGGACTTTATGCATGTGTCCCTTCATTCTAGGACTGGGGCACACGGGATATTTAGTAGTCATCTAAGCAAATGCCGCATAGCGTGATAATAACACAAACATCCTTCCTTAACATTCTATCTATCTAGTTTCATACGAGTTTATAAACCCAGTCTGAATGCATACAGCACACTCACATATCATATAGATAGAGACAAAGAGGCTATTCAACCGTAAAAAAATCAAAGATGACTTCGATTTTGAGGGACAATGTACTATCACGGAATGAATTCTTACATTTCCAACACTCCCATAGCCATAGTGCTCTAATGTAAACACATAACCACTTGGAATTGGAAGTTTTTGAAAGCCGACTTTCCCTTAAGTTTCTAGACTTTGGGATATTTTCAGGAAGGAGTTGCCTATTCAAACAGAAAAACCGGTAGTCCTATTCCACACACGGTACTGCTATCTCTATGCCATAACTCAGTCATTCCGGTCTGATCCTATCGGACCATTTCCTATAATATAATATGGAAGGAATGAAAGGCTCCCACACATATACAAACCCAGTCCAGCAGTAGACTAACTTTTTTAGATGAAAAAAAAATCTTCAAAAAAAGCATCTATTTGTATGTAACTTGTCCTGTCTTACTTTCAGTTTTTCTAGTATTGGTGGTGCCATTGCAATTTTTAAAAAAAAAGCTAGGGAAGCCGAACATCGATGCAGAGTCCAAATCGATGGGCAAACAGTAATCCTTTTGTGAGGGCTCAAATAAACTCTTGTCTAGCTGCTACTCTCTCTAGGCCCTAGAGGAACCAACACCATGGAAAACGAACGGATCGTATCAAAATCATCCTCATCATCGTTATATTCGGAATCGTTACGGTTGAGAGATAAAGCCAAGGGAAACCTGTCTGCTGCTGACGCTTTTTTCCTTTTATCTATATTTCTCTTCTACACTATTACTCGGCTACAAAGTAATGTAACAAAGTGAAGCAAAATCCAGAAAAATCGTACTTCTCCTATCTGCAATCTATTATATTTGGTCGTAGGTACTAGTATTGTAGGTAGGCTGTAGGCATACGAAGGTATGGAGCATGAATACCACCAACCTATAAGGCATAGAATTTTGAACAAAGGTTCGTGTCCGTGTGCGAGAGAAATGAAATAAAAATCATCAATAAAATCCGGATGAATCGTATCAGCTGGAAGTATCAGTGTGATAGAAGGCTTTTTTTGATGGCAATGTCGAATCTAAGTCTAAACGGTGATGCGGAATATATATATATGTATGTAGTAGAAAAGGATTCTGAAATCCACATCAGTCAGTATCAGTAATAATATCAGCTCTATCAGCATCAGCATTAGAATCAGAAGGAGCGGCGGTGGTAACAATAATAATGATAATGTGTAATAGCGGGTGTTATTTATACTGGCTCTTCTTGAGTATAATCTATTGGAATAAAAAAGAGGCTGGATTGGTAGCAGTTCAGTTAGAGAGATAATTTACTGAGATAGACGGACGACTGAAGGAGGTTTTGATGTGGAGTTGGAATTTTGTGTGAAGTTTATGAGATGCCAAAAACCCGGTTTTGAGTTTTTACTCAAGAATTTCTAACAACTGAGTTTTACTACAAAATATTTATGGACTTTGGAGAGCAGCTTGGATGGCAGTACATCTATTATGGAGCATTACACTCTGAGTTACATTAGACATTAGTTACATGAAGACTATCCCTATGAACTCATAACTTTTCCTGAGGAATTTTACTACAGAACACTTACTAACTTACTACGGTTGCTCCTGCCACTAATGCTAACTACTGTAAACTGCTTCACGTATTCTGAAGATACGATATACCACACACAGCACATCACTACTATGTACTAGCTTCTGCACTCCTTTAGTTGCCTAAAGATTTACTCAAACAAGGATCATTCATATATTTCAAACTGTTATTCGCTGGAGCTACATTCTTAACTTTATTTTGACATTTCTACATCCTTGTCAACCAATTTTATGTTCTTTGGACATATTTTTGGATGCTCCATAGCCAGATTTTACTACGACGGGGGACCAACTGACTGTGTGTCGTATTCTCGTATCCTTGTACTACTCGTACCTCTTCTGGCATGGCTAAAATAGTAATGGTAATGGCAACTGGTAAGTATTCATGCATGCTTTATTCATTGGTTTTTTGGCTGAGTTGGAACGTAATGGCTTTATTCTTTGGCTTTCATTCAGAGTGATTTCATAAAATTTCTACTGCTTCAACCGTAAAAAAATGTTCGGAGCGTTGAACAGCTCAAAAAATTCCAGAGAAACCTATGTTCTACTATTGCATTTTTGCATCTCATTGCATAACTCTCGTTAGTTGGGTCATATACTTTCCAGCTTTATAGTTGTCAATGTTGACTGCTATCATCTTCGAATTCCAGTTCTAACCTTCTTCTAATTACCTTACGGATTGATCTCGACACAACAAGCTAAGCCCCAAAAATCCCCAAGTCGATTTTTTTCTTTTTACTTGATCAGTTGATTAATAGAAAAATGTGGTTTCTACTTTTAAGTCCGACATAAAAGTTAGAAGAGTGAACCAAAAACGGACTTCCTAATTAGTCCATGTTGTTGACTGATCATTGTTGGCTGGGAGTAACAATTCAAAACAATCCCTTCTTCTTTCTGTTCAAAACTGACAACTAAAAACCCACACCTTTACACATCCTTCTCTGACAGTTATCGTTCTGCTATCTGACAGTCAAATCGAAATCAATCCAGCGTAGAAATGTTGGGTAAATCGTTTGTTGAATGCTAAAATGCATAAATTCACGAGCCGTATTTCCTCTCTTTTTATTTAAACTTTTTTCTCAAATATATATATTCATAAGCTTCAGAAAAAAACATACATGTACGATTTCCCTAATTAACCCAGTACTGGGAATCGGAATGGGGATACTAAAACAGATTCAGAAAAACGAGCACATTACAACCGACTGACAGTCTAAAAGAAACAGAAGTTTGTTTCATACAAAAACCTCGTTTTTCTTCAGCAAAAGCTTCTATTGAGCATTCATGCAATTTTTACATGTATTTTGCCTACGCTAAACCTTCATATTCATAACTGTCGTACGTACTAAAATCTGAAACGTGGACTTTAATATGTTCTTCGTTTTCTTTACACAGCCAGGCATTCACCATATTATGTAATAGCTCTCCTGCTCTTGCTTGTATACACAGTCGAACAGTATTTTAAAATCTTACAGTACTAAAGACCCCGGGTCTTGAAAAAGATGAAAAAAATATGTTAAATTAAACCCACATAAACCTAAAGCTTGTATAAACCTTAACCAAACTTAAACCACCCAACATGACATAAATAAAACATAAACAAGTTATATTATCATCTCCACATCCAACATCCATACATTCAACATTTTAAGATTCCTCTGTATGATATTTTTACAAGAGGATGAAAAAATACAAAAAAAAGTTCTTCTACGAATCTTCGTAAAACCTAACCAAGCCAACCCAAAGCCACGAATGATGGTAGAAATAGTAGTAGTGGTGGTGGTCGCCGGTAGTAGTTTTATGTTTTGTATATGTGGATAAATGCCTACAGTTTAGTTGTAAAGTTAAAAAATATTCATATTCCATGCAACACGACCAACAACTATGATGTACGAAGTAGCAAGTCGCCTTGGCGTAAAAACCGTGTTCTCTGGCTTGGAAGATGCAAAACTTTACTACATTTTTCTTCGTGGATGACAATCATCGTCATTCATATTTTTTTACATTCATTCCATACAATATAACCATACAACTATTCCATCATATTACGATCCTAAGGAACATTCATTTTCAACAATTATTCCAACTTCAATAATATTTCAATTTTGATTTCTTAATTCCGAATGACTCTGAACGATATTTATTTCACGATAAAAGAAGCACGTTATTTGGATGCTACCCAGTATCAAAGCCAGAGATTCAGCAGAGATTTTAAGATTCAGAGATCTAGATATGAATAGTTATAAGAGAAATGTTCCCTCTTCATATTTTATACTTGATATGCATACAGAAATAATAAGTTTCTTGGACGAAAATCTAGAACATAAAAATTTCTGGTAAACATTAAAACACCAGATAAATATATTACTTTTATATACACCCCATATGATGTATGAAATCCTTGCTAAGCTTCCCTCGGAGCATTCATACATTTAGAACATTCCAATCTAGTGCCGTTTTTTTCGAAATTCAGTCTTAAAGTTCCTATTACTATTACATATCTCTTATAACTCAACACTGAGTGGTTGATGACCACCAAGTCAAACGACACAAGTGAATACGAAAATATGCTTTCACGTTAATCTATATGGGATCAGCCGTACTTAGTTTATCTTTTGACATTACATCCAATATATTATATGGACGTAGAAAAGAGAGTTTGTAAAATTGAGATTTGAGGGAGAAATGGCCGAAAGGTGAGTGAAAATGAAAATATTTTCATATACTTCTTATCAGCCCTCGTAAATTATTCCTCTTAAGTGAACATGGATTTTTTCACGGCACTTCAAGATAACCTGCCAGGTCTGGCTAACACCACCATCGCTGGTATAATGCTGCTTGAGTAAATCACATAACTATCATTTATTCCTCAGTCTTGGCCAACACTGGTTTTAATACTAAAGTTTACGGTACAGATTTTTAGAGGAAAAAAATCTTTGAATTTTTGCAATTTTTTATTCGTAGTAATATGCCTAGTGTAAAATTTTCACGTGTATTATTATTCCACCTAAATTAGCTAAATTATTACCTTTGATCCAATTTTGCTCTTTTTTATTTTTGAGTTAAATTCGTACCTCACCGGCTCTTATTTGTGTTTGCGTATCATCCTGTCTAAGAAGTAAAAAGTATATGTGCCTGTGGCGTGGCCAAACACGTAATGAAATGAAAAAACACTCCAAAATGACTCTTACCTGTAAAGAAACAAAAAGGAAATCATTTATTAGACAAATTAGTACTCATAACACAAGTAATAAATTTACTATATTAACATCCTCAAAATATCTCAGCCTTCTAGTGCAGAACGGGGTATTTAAAATTCAGAACCAGTCATCTATTTCCTGTTAAATATCATGATCATAATCGCTCTACTATACTTAAAAAATGGAATACCTCCTTCAATCTGCTACATATTATACAACTTTTGTAGCAGTTCATATTTAAAATTTAAGTATATACCGTAGGTGATTTTTTAAAACCCGATTGTTTCAAAGTATTAAAAGTGCTTATAATGTATTCAGCAACACTAAACAAACCACTATCAAGTTAAAGCCAACCGATTAACGGGTGAGGTCATTATCGAACATCCGTCTTAAATTATTCTAATTCGTGAGTTGTGGTACGATAGGAGTAGAAGTAGACCTTGTCGTTTGCAAGTCAAGTTTTATAAAAATACAAGTACATACATAGAATCATAGAACCTTATACTAATACCACCAACTAATAAGAGGAATTTATTAGAATGAAAGTTTGTAAATTCGTAAAAGCCAGTTTATATCTATTCTATAATCAACCAGGTATAAAATATTCTAAAGGGGGTGATTGAATTATTCCCCTAATAAGTTGTAGATATTGTAGATTTTTGACTGCCTACCAAGTTACAATCTTAGTGAATTCAGAAATTGGTTGCAGTTGGAACTTGACTATTGCATAATAGTAGTCTAATAAAATATAATGGGGTTGCCTTCCACCCGCCCATTAGCACTACATTCAACAACAACATAGAACGAGAAGGATATCGTAATTCGTAATTTCACATCAAATACTGAATACAGAAGAAGAAGAATATGACACTATCGTCTTCTATTTATTCTGGGGAGTATAATACTCATACAAGATAGCATATACTTAGAATTTATGCTCATCAATTCATCATCATCACACAAATCCACACTATAAACCTGTAGGTTT
>JAQGBQ010001346.1:0-12153 GCA_034698485.1 Vertagopus arboreus
CGGCTCTTTTAAATCAGTACAAAATTAATTCTTAAATTAATAAATATTATGACTACATTAGAAAACTGCCTTCCTATCAAACCAACGTCTATAATATATGAAGTACTTAAAAAAAATCATTGCAACGAACGAAGTCCAGTAGCTTCTTCGATCGGCTTCCAGCCGATGGCTCCAATGTCGATGTCCTCCGGGAACTCGATTTCCAACTTCCTTCCGGCAAAGAACTCAACCAGCGTCTTCATGTTTTCCAAATATTCTGGCTCCCAGTCAGGCTTATTCTCCATCTTCTTAAAGTCCATTTTTATTGGAGCTCCATCCACTAATCCTCCAAGAAGATGACAAATCAAAACAGATGTTTGCCCAACGCCTTCCATTATCTCGTTGTCTTTCTTCTTGCCATTGGCACTATTCTTTTTTGACTGGAAAATGGGGATTCCACTGTCGGAATCAGCATGATGATTGTGAATGAAGGATCTTGGCATAGGTGACTGATGACCTTGTGTTGTCTTTCCAATATAAATTTGACCAATGGTCCCGAATTTAAAATAGATCCACTGATCCCCCGAAATCCAGCTAAGTTTTTCTTTTTTGAGCAGTGGAGACTCATTCAGTTCCCCGTACGGTGACTCTTTGCCAAGTGCCATTGGCATTCCCATGGAATCTAGAATCATTTTCACAGCTCCCCAATTAACTTGATCAATTGCCAGGATATCCTTGATGAAGATGATCTTTTTGCTAGGGTCATCATGAGTTGCATTCTTCAGTGAAAGTATAGCGATTAAAATCTGAATTGATTGCTTCAATAGAGCAGATTTTTCCCCGAAGGGTACGATCCACTTCTTGAGTATCTTCCACTTGCATACATTGCCTATGGCTTTCCTTTTTTCTTCGTAATGGAACTCAGCTCCCCATTGACCACCTTCACAATGTGATTTTGAGTTGAATAAATCATTTAGAGCCATGTTTTTGTTTGTAGCGTGTGGATAACTGGATACAAGTGCAAAATGGGGGGTGCCGTTGGCAGTATCCGTTATTAAGAAATGGGTGATGTTTCTTTCGCCATGTTCATTACAGAATCCAGTAGCACAAGTCGTCTTCCAGCAATTTTGAAATCTACAAATTCCTTGGTTGGCTGATGCTTTATATGTAATCTCGCCATTGGCAAATGTAACGGAGATTACTTCGTCGGATTCCATTTTACGTTTCTGTTTATTCGGGTTTTCTGCTCTCTTCTTTTCAGTTTTGGGGGTAACTGCCGTGGCTTTTTTGGTCACTTTTAAGACCTTTCCAGATCGAAGAAGAGTTTTCATTCCATTGGAAGTCTTCATCAGATGATCAGGTCCGTCGTATTTTAAATACTCCTTCACCGCATCAAAGATGAATGATGGCGTTCGATTTTTCGTAGGTGGGACGAATGCTTCTTCTTCAATCGCCATCGGCGCAGCAACCTCGCTCTCTAATTTCCACGGAAATCGAGTGACTTCTCTTTCGGGTGACCCAATGGGTGAGCAATCTGAAATAAAACAGATTAGTAAATAAAATATCTGTAATCAAAATTATCATCCTAATTACAAGTTACCTTTAAAGTCCACGATTTCCCAAGCCGTTGGCTGTAAGATTGTTCTGATGATTTTCTTCTTTGTCTCCGGGTCCACATAAGTTACCATTATTTTCTGTTTTTTCTCTGGAGGGCCAACAGCGTCTAAGCCGATGGCTTCTTTCGATGACGAGGAGCCTTTAGAATCCATTTTAATAAGTATTTCGAATAGTTTGGTATCAAAATCTTAATTTTAGAATATTTAATTAAGGTGGAGAATTTACAAATACACATTTAAGCGAAGATGATTTAGTTATGAAATATATTTATTTTAGCATTTGCGGCAAAATTTAAATTACTTAGCTGAGTTCAAATGTCTAACGTCCATCTGAATCAGCGCATGTTACATTTCATATTTGAGGAATAATTTTGTACTGATTTAAAAGAGCCGCATATGAATTTTGGTGTATTTGTTTTGTATAATATTATCCTTTACATAACTTTTGACTTATGTATTTGAAATAATATGAATGAACTTTTATTATGTGTACTCATCTGATAATAAATCCAAATAACTTGAATTATCATGTAACAATGTAAATAAACTCAAAAATTCTTCCAGGATGTCCTGATCTTTACTAAGCAGTCAGGTGGATCAAGCCTTCGACAAAGCTGAAGTAACCAAGATTTGTCCAAATTCGAATTGATTAAAAGCTTTATTTATCTCTTCCAAAAATAAGCCTAGTTGCACGATTGAAAACTCTCTTGGGAAGAGCTGTGCGTTTTCCCATCAGAATGGAGATTGGCAAAAATAATAGTTCATCCTCTGAACTTGACACTCATCGGTGACATTAAATTCAGAGTATCGAATAATATTTTTTCCTCACATTAATTAATTACTTACTAGTCTAGATTTTTATTAAAGCTTCCATGTCCAAAGGGCTGTAGACAGTATTGAATAAGTATAGATTCAGTTCAAACTATGAAATTGTTTTTTGGCAAGAATACCTATGATAACAAAAAAGTATAGTAAGTAGGTGTTTTTGAGCTATAATTTACTTAGACGGTAAAACGCACTGTAACTAGGACAGGTAAACGGTGGAACAAATGATATTTTTGACAATTCGAAATATGCCTGTTTTTTTTTATTCTGTACCGTAGTATTGATTGACCATGTGATTGTTTCATTATTCTCCAATCGGGGCTTATTCTGTCGTAACTCTGAGGTTTCTGGGTACGCATGTTAAAACTGTATGTAATTATTTAGTAACATACAGACATATTTATTTGACAACACGGGCTTCCGATCGCTTATAAGATCTAACTGCAAATCTGGATCGAGCGAATTCAATCTGCATGGAAGATTGTACTTACGATCAATTTTTTTTAGCTTGTTATAATTATCTTATAGTAAACCGTACTTCCTGCAAGTTTGAAAGTACTTCAATCAATTACCTACTAGATACATAATAGAGAAATGGATAAATTATAAATGTCCACGTATTAGAAGCTTCTCGCTTGCACTCCTCGTAATAGAAATTCTAATTTGCCAACTGAATCCAAATAAGTGCAGGTTTCCAGTGATAAATATAGAAACAATCAACCGAGCACTTAACTATGTAATTCTATGTAATGGTAAGGTTCCGTCGAAATGGTGGCGCAGATAAGTAAAGAATCATGATTTAAATATTAAATATTTAATGATAATACGTTGATCGCATTAGATTAGGATGATGGGGCACGGAACGACATGATGATTTTTAGCCTAAAAATCCACTTTTATTATAAATCAAATAAGCTCACTATCTGTCGTACCCTAACTAACTATAATAAATAGTAAACAACAATATTTATTATTCATGGCCGATAAATAAAATATGATGTATACATACTTAAGATTATTATATTATTCTCTTGGCCTTATATTATTGCTAACTCATCGGCAGCAACTGCTTTTCAAAATGGAATAAAATGTAATAAGAATGATTTTAAACTTTATTTCGGATTTAAAATCTATGTTACGATATTTGGCAAGATTGTTATACGGCGGATGAGATAGGTGATAACGGTGTATTTTATTTTTCACATAATCGCGGATTTCTCCGTCCGTAGCTTTTGTAGCTTTATGAATGAAGTAAATTTGGAAATTGAAGTTAAATAAAATAAATTGGAGAATCGGAAACGTTGATAAGAATATTAAATAAAATACCAATGCGTTTTGAATTCCGACGTTGACTTTTACTAGGATGCTTAAATACAATATTAACTATTATACTACTGTGTGATATTAACAATCTGATTCTATTAACACTCACAACAAGAAGAAAGTACTACTACTACTACTGGTTAAAAAAATTATAGGAAAAAAATCAATGGAGTAGTGGAAAAAATAAAATTTGTAATCCACACATTTTTTCATGTATCTAATTCATTTGCCTATCTAGAAGCATATTGCAGCCATTTGAAAAATAATTAATTTCCATAATTTCACGTTTGTAATGAATATTATTTATTTGAACGCATCCAAGAGTTTCGTACCAAAATGATCACAGTTGCGATTTAGTTCGTAAGTGTAGTTATTATCGGGTTAAGGGAGGAGTACATAAAATAAGTTAGTTATACAAGAGATGTGTAGTCTGCATCTCAAGAATTGGTCTTTGACCGTTCAGTAACATGGCCCAGATATATATATTTATAAATGTAAGGGGAATTTGGAAAACTATAATTTTGAAATAGAATTGCAACAGTTTAAGACAATTCGAAGCCCACGTTGGCTGTTATCGCGTATCTGAGTTTCTCCCGTAGTGTAGATTTCTTTTGATAGTTTGGAAGCTTTAAAAGATTGAAGCACGTTGATGAGGTTGGCAACCGACCCACTGGATCCTTTTTTCCAATCGTCAAAAATCCTCTCAAAACACTCCCTAAGAATGAAACTTGAAAGTATGAGGTAAGTTTATTTAATCCGATGTACTACATATATACAAAACCCTTAGTAATTCCTTACCAATTGTATCTCCCGTATCTTCATCGTCACTGACTTCGACGCATCGAATGGAGAATGGTGGGTCGAGATTCGTGAATCCAAGGAGAGGGGGTTTAGAACAACTTGTCACAAACTAAATAAATCAAATTGTCTTTAAGTACCGCTTATTAAAATTGTTAAGAACAAGGAAATTAGCATCAATTTTGAAGGGTGATATACCATTCGACGCAACATTTGAATGCGTATTCGAATATGCAATTTTTATACCGAGGAACATTGATTGACTTTTGAGATTTGTTTTTTTAAAAAAAACTACAGAAAACCTCAAAAACACAAAAAAAATAATTTTTTGGAATAATTTTGGTACAAAATTTGGAGAATTAAATGACTAGTGTGTTTATAGTGATTGTAAAAAAACGGATATGCTCGACAAGCTTTGGGAAAAAATTATCTAAGGTGTCTAAGTCTAACCCTCAAAACAATGTTTTTAAAATTTATTCAACAAATTTGCTCCTGAAGAATACTTGTTGTAAATAAATACCTTAAGGAATAATCGCCGCTCTCTCTCCATAAAGTCGTGCTCCATAATCTCCCACAGCCAAACTACCACACGATGATTGTCGTGAAATCCACCATAGTACTGGGTGTTTCTCCTCAAATCACCAAGATCGATGTCTGTATCTTCTCCACTTATAAGTCGTTGTAACTGCGTAAAGCGTATAGAATCAAACAAAAAATATGAAAGATAATTTCACCAAAGATGAAAATTATTGATAATTATGTAGTGTACCTCCGGGGGTGAAAAAATCCGTATCCATTCATTTGGTAAGATGGATCTAAAACCTTTCAGGAAAGCTGCAGTTTGTTCTTTGATTTGCAAGTACAGGTGAAAATGAGCCATTAGGTAAAGGTAGCTTATCCTTTCAAAAAAGGTAACAGAAAACCATTTTTTTTACATTCCAATTCAAAGTTCGGGGGACCTTTTGTGATTGAGAGGACTAACTTGTTTTGATTGGTCACGTTTATACATCGTCCTCCCGGTATAAGCTCCGTGGTTCTGATTTCTCCTAAACAGTCTTGGTCTACTGAGAATGTCAACTCCAAGTCCTAAAATCAATTTAGTCCCAAGTTGAGTGTATTATAGACTTTTTCATTAGAAAATATGTCAATTGCTGGAATTACCTCTACGTTTCCTTCGTAATGTTTTATGTAGTTTAATGAATTATAAAGTTCTCTATCTAAAGACTGAAGTTCATCTATGGCTGAAAATAAAGCGTTTTGCTGGTATCCCAGAATTTGACTTAGAAAAAACGTGGCAAAGTGCACATCCACAACAATGCCCTTGAAAACAAAGAACCAATTAGTACACTGAAGTTTTACTAGACATAACCAGTATTATTATTATTACCTCATAAATTGCTTTAGCTAGCATCTTCCCAACGAATTCAAATAATTGCAAATGATTGTCATGCTGTAATGAGATTATACATTAAGTTAATATTCCACCAATAAACACTTTTACTCTAGACATATTTTACTTTAACTGTTTAAAATTTGTAATCCATACCAAGTATGACAGAGGTGATGGATACAGTAAATTTTCATTAGTTCCTTTGAACAAATTCAGCGAGGGGTTGAACACAGAGTTTATGGTTTCCTCAAGAAATTCTGAAATGTAAAGTAAAGCATCTAATGTTGTAATTATCCGGTGCATGGAAAATACTGTTAACTTCTATGGATTCATAAATAATTCACCCTTGAACACTCCATCCTGATCGATACCCGCTTCATCCAATCCCAGCTCATTTTGAAATCGAACTCTTATTGTACCTTTAAGTGCTTTGGTGGAAAGAGTGGCCAACTGAGCATAACCATCTTCAACAATCCTACCTCGTTGAATGGTTATCAAAGTAGATCCAATTGAGGTTGCAACTAAATCATGTTCACCGGCAGAATTTCCATTCAAGGTTTTCTCAGATGCAGCCCATTTCCTGAACAAGATCACTCGAGCATCTTCTCTTAAAACATGAGGCATATCCAGTAGTACCCTCTAGAGATAATTATTATTTATGAAAGAACTTATCATCTAATGATGATATATAATATACTTAATGAAATCAGTACCTTGGCATTCTTCCGACCCTTCTCGATATCAAATATCAAATGTGTCATCTTGGAAGAGTCAATCAGCCAATGTTCATCCGGACAATATTTTTTCCTACAATCTCTTCTATACAAAACCATCAAGAGCGTCTTTAGAGAACTCCAAGTTGAATCTCGTAGTCGATTGTTGTTGGGACTAGTTATCAGTCGATAGCAAAGCTGGTTGGTGAACAGAGCGATTTTTGCCAAATCAGTCAGTTTGAATGCTTGTTGGTCCTCGTACATTTCTTGATCATCTAACATTCTATGCAAAAAAAATTCGTATTAAAAATGAATATTTTGAAAATTGAAATTAACTTGAATATTTATACGTAATGAAGTGGATCATTGCATCTGCGAACATGGCTATAAAAGACTCTGCTTCCATTTGAGGTACATGAAGTAGTGTGTTTTCCCAACCCTTTAAATCTTTTCCGAGAAGGGTCAAAAACTTCCAAAGCGACACCAGCCACTTGGAAGATTGTTTAAAACAAATCCCAGTCAAAACATCCAACCGGCAACTAATAATAAATAAATAAGCCGATTCAAGAGTAATCTAAAACATTATTAAGAAGAGTTTCGATTAATGAAATGTAAAGAACTGTTACATGGAAAATGTTGAGATAATATTGTTGAATAAATCGCAACTTGCAGAAACTTTCAAGGTGACATCTGAGTTGAATTTAATTTGCTGCGTACTTGAACTTCTGCCTTCAGTATTATCCATCATCATAACTTTCCGAAACGCTTTGACAAAATTACCCTTCAAAAATCCACTTTTTCCCGTTGAAGCTGACGTTTGGTTTCTGGAAGAATTAGGATCCTTTTCGGTTACTTCCAAGTTCATCTCTCGAAGACAAATGGTCAGAGGAAAAAATATTGCCTAAAAAATATGAACACATTATTAGTTCTAGAACCTGCTGACAATTTTTCGTGGTAATTCGAAATGAATTAATCAATAATTAATTATACTTCAAGATAAACTGGTCCCCAAAGAAATTCAATCTGAGACTTCACAGCCGAAGCAGCATTCAACAAAGATGAGGGTACTGGCTGATCAACCCAACCAAGGATCGGATGCCAATGACTTTTTTTGGAGCAATTACTATTTTTCCCACAAGTTCTGAGAAGACTGACTATTGCTTTCTGTAATTAAAAAAATGTGTAAGGTGTGTGTCACATTTGAAATCCAATTAAATTATTAAAATATAAATGTATAGCAGAAATAAATACCGCAAACTGTGGATGAAATATTTCATTAATTTGTTCGCAACATTGCCCTAGCTGAATTAAGTTTCCTAACAATGACAGGGCTTTTGATAAATCCTTGTCAATTAGCACAGAAGCATCCCATATACCGTCGATAATATTTGGTAACCACTTGAAGTCCAAGGCCTGAAATATAAAGAAATGCATGAATACACAAGAAGCAACTTTGGAATTTAAATAGCTCAATAAGGTATAAATTACCTCTTTACACATGGATTCAACATAGTAAAAGTACGCTGGCACTGTTAGAATTTGGTAAACGTAGTCAACAACCGTACTATGTGAGATTACTTCATCACCATTCATTATGGAACGGTTAGTCATCTTAACAATAGCCATCAGGTTAGCTTTCTTGAGAAAAAACTAAAAAATAATAATAACAGCATTACTTAATGGACAACAAACGTTAATCATAATTTTTGAGGATTATTTAAAAACACACTTTTCGTGGTCTCGCTAGGCCCGCTTCTAGTACTGCATGCATGCATTTAAAAAACTTTCCGTCCGTTTTCATATGCGAAAAAAGAGTGGAGCTAAGTTTTTTCATTCCCGGAATAAGAGCTGTGAATTGTGGTCCTTGAAAAATCTGCCATCGATCCAATGAGATCAAACTGACCAAGGTTGTCAGAAATAGGGAGAGAAGTTTGGAATCAGACACAAGCTCTGGCTTTAGCTTTTCCATCTTATAAAATATAATAATACCAAAGTTCAGAACTGAATTTTATGTCTAGTTAATTTAATATATTCGTATCTTATGATAATACACTTACCGATTGTAGACAACAGTCCAATAGTGTTTTCAAATGCTGGATCCATGACATCGCAGTTTCCTTGTTAAAGCCACACCCAATATAGCTATATTGGGGACTAGCCTGACCCATACTCCAAGTCACGTATCTAGATAACAAGATATAAATATGACAAAATTCGAAAATGTTTTATGTACTTTCAAACCTGCACAATTTCTCCATCAACTCGGACTCTACAACATTGCCCTTGTTAGAACTAAACTTCAACATAATATTGCTTGTCTGGAAAACATCTCTGGAGTTAACTAGTAAATTTTCTTCTGGTGAGAACTTGTCCATCAGAAGTTGAAACCTCTCTCTATTTGTAGCGGTAAACAGAATAAAGTTAGATAATTGTGACTCGTGAGAATATTAAATTAGACAGGTCAAATCTATAATCTATATGACTCACATTGAAATTTTTCGGACAGTTCGTTTAGCAAGAACAACCCGGAAGAGTCTTTGGATGATTAGAGCAGCTTGAAGTCGTTTTTGCTCATCAGCTCGCTTTTGTCTCGCCTCTCGGATTTGCGCCAGAAACTCGGCTCGCTCGTTGTTAACACCCTTATTGAAAGTAAATGGCTCCCCCATTGTCCTTCTATAATCTGCTTTCTTCTCTTCAACCTCTTCTGTTCAGCCTTCACTTTCCTTTTATTAAAAACTCATTTCTCAATCAAACTCCTTGGATCTCATTTTCATCTGAAACGAACAACAAAGAAACATTTCTTATTATAATAACTATGACAATCGAAAAATAAACTTTATTCGATAATTCCACATTTAAAAAATAAAAATAGCAAAGGGAAAGTGAACATTTTAAAGTTATTCTTTCACCTTTGAAACTGTGAGAATTGCTAACTGACCATATTATAAAAATAGCTTACGTGTAAACATTTGCACGGTGTCCTCTCGTCCTTCTTGTGTCCCGTTTCTATAAAATTTATAATTGTTTATAAATAAATGAAGAAGGGATTGTTCCACCCGTTTGTTGTTTTGATTGAGACTTTCAAATTCGCTCTTCCCTCTCCCTTCTCAATTCAAATACGTCATAGGATTCTCACTCCTACAAATTCACACTACCCCAAACCAAGTTTATTTCCATCTACACATTTCTATTCAATTTCATTCCCAAAAAGAATTTTAAAAAAGAGATGCAAAATAAAATGATTATTGACACATGAAGATTGATTGCAGGTTTAGCATAAGATTTTTAATCTCGAAGTTTGAACAGATGAACCACGTCGTCAGTCAGACACAACTATCCCACCATTCACATTACATACGAAAAATGTCCATACATGAATTGATTGTAACAACTAATTAATAATTATCATCACACAACATTTAACAAGAATCTTTGGGTTGTCTTTTTTATCATCCCAATAATTCTGGTTCAGTATGACTTAAATAACAATGGAGAACAGTCTCAACCACGACAGCGGTACAAAAATCAAGCAATTGCTAGATTGAGATTTCAGTAAATAAACGTAGATAACAATTTGATTTTTTTTCTTATATAGTTTCCTTTCACAATAAATAATTAACAAACAGAGAAACACTTAAAACTAAACAATAAAGGTTTGATATGAACCTAGGTATATATATATATATATATATATGGATATAAACTTGTACAAAAAGTTTGGTTTTTGTATATGCACTTCACAGGCAAGATTCGTTGACATCACGCAAAAATATGACAATGTGTAGGTATAATAGCTCGCATTCAGATAAGTAAATATTTAATGAAACATACAAGACTTTAGTAATTATTAGGTATACCACTATAAGTGTGTGTTGCAGACAGCCAACATTTTTTGAAGCAAATAGACAAAAATAAGTCTTATCTGAAGAATCATCATGCAGA
Organism: Vertagopus arboreus; assembly: GCA_034698485.1. Classification (NCBI taxonomy): domain Eukaryota; kingdom Metazoa; phylum Arthropoda; class Collembola; order Entomobryomorpha; family Isotomidae; genus Vertagopus; species Vertagopus arboreus. Next base: position 10,587 of record JAQGBQ010001346.1, read on the forward strand.
TTGTTGAAATACTTTAAGCATTAGATCCTTGTTTGGATTTTTGGAGGACATCTTGTACCGTCTTTACCCATTTATCAGAATTCTTCTGAACATCTTTAGTATTCGTGGCAACCTCTGCGTCTGGGGCTCCGTAGTTTGGTGGATTGGCCTTAGGATCATAGCCAAATATTTGAAGCATTGGGGCTACCGTGTCCATGTCTTGAAGAACATCATCTGGAATGGCACCAACCCACTTAGACAAAGCTTCCACGTTTACGGGTTTTACGACTTGATCAGATGATCGTTCAACTCTGTTAATAAAATTAATTTAATTAGATAATGAAAAAATTAAAGGTAGATTAATTATTGTAAACTTTACAGTCTACTTACTTGGATAACGATACTCCTCCTGGTTTGTTAATATACCTCTCATGATGCATTACATCTTCCGCCCATGAAAGACCCAGGTAATTTAATATCCTTTCCATTTGGGGTCTTGGGTGTAAAACTAAATCTTCATATTTAACCTTTAGACAACGCTCTGGTCCAAGCTCCTCACACTCTCGTAACATTGTTTTCATAGAATTAGACCATTTTGTTAAACACTGTCTATAATCTGTTAAGTCGAAGCCCGTTACAGTAACCTATCAAAATATTAAATGAAGGCTAGTTAATAAATTCATGCATTCAATTAAAAAATTAAAAATAAACTTTTGAAGAAAAAAAATCTTACTTTGCGCGTGATGAGTGAATGGACAACAGCTCGACCATCCCTTATCATGAAGATAAACTTAGCTTGCGGAAACAACTTGAGTAAGTAAACCCCGTATTTGAGAGTAAATGGATCTTTGTTACAAAGGCGGGGTGCAGGTTCTCCGTGCTTCACAACAACTTCTATTATGAATGAAGACACTGCATCTCCTATTATCTAAAAATGTGAAAGAACATAAAAATAAAATTAGAATCTTCAATTCAATTGAATTCAAAGAAAACATTGAATAGAAAACAAACAACGTTTCATTACCTGATCCGTTAATCCAGCTTCATGTAAACGGTTAGATTCTTTAGCAGATCTATTCCACTGTGCAGCAAGTTGTAAAATTCTTGGAACAACTCTCGTTTCCTCGCCACACCGTATATCCCCATGAGCATCTAGCATTGCTCTAACGAGCGTTGTTCCAGAGCGTGGAAATCCTCCGATAAATATAAATGGCGATGATCGATCATATGTATATGACTTTCCATCTTTACCCACCACTACCGTCTGCTGAGTCAATCAAAATTTCAGCATTATTATCATCTTGTCCTTCTTCTTAAAGACTTAAAGAGTTGACAAAGCTCAAATTATTTATTAATTACTTACCTCACGACTAGTATAGATTTGACAGGTAGGTGAATCGCTACTCCCATTTCGAATGAATAGAACAAGAAATAAAAAGGGTGCTATAATACAAGCTAAAATTACTACGGCTTTCCGTGCACCACCAACTCCTCTTATCATGAGCATTTTTGTTGTCCAGAGAACTCTCCGCAGTCAGCAATTTGCAGCATATCATTCAGCCAAATTTGACACTCTTCCAACTGGCCT
>JAQGBQ010001347.1:0-12152 GCA_034698485.1 Vertagopus arboreus
TTAGATACATCATTAGGGTTTTTGACAATTTCCCCATTACTTAATAGTTCTCTAACATAAGAAGAACTTTCCGAAGAGCCAGTTAGTTTTTTATAACTAATCCACAGGTCATTACTATCATTAGATTTTGAAAATAAACTATTGAAATGCTGCCGTTTACATTTTTTACATAAAATATTAACCCTATTTCTTAACAATTGGTAATCTTTGAATTTTGAAGGACATTTAGAACTCTTGGCTAGTTTTTTAAGATGGTCCCTTCTATGCATAAGCTTTTTCAAGTCGGCATTAATCCATTCTAATGCCTGAGCTTTTACCGTACGAGAAGTGATAGGTGCATGAGCATCAATTATGCTAACAAAAGAATCTTCAAAATTTGCAACCATATCATTTGCATCATTTGAGAAAGTTTCAAGACTAGACCAAGGAAAAGTTTTAAGATCAGAGGAAAAAGACTTGTTATCCAGATTCCTATAATTGCGGAATTTTACAGTTTGAGTTGAATATAGATTTTTAACCTTCTTTCGGACTAAATAAATTAATTCGTGATTTGAGAGTCCAGTAGATAATACTCCTGATGCACCACAATGAGTATTATTATTAACAAAGATATGATCAATGAGTGTCTGACTACTTTTAGTAATATGAGTAGGCTCATTGATAATTTGGGTAAACCCAAACCCAGAAAAAATGCTAAGAAGGCTATCTGCCATAGACCACTTTTTAAGCAAGTCTGTATTAAAGTCACCTAATACATAATGTTCTACATGAGTTACCAGTAGTGAGTTAATGTCACAAAAATAAGAAGTGAGGTCATCAAAGAAGTCATGATAGTTTGACCTAGGAACTCTATACATACAAGTTGCTAAAATAGGCTTGAGATAAGGAAGCTTAATAGAAACAGTCAGAGTCTCAACCTCATTTCGGAATTTAAATGTATTTTGAACAGTAACAGACAATGAGTCTTTAAAAATACAAACTAATCCTCCCCAGAATGAGGGTCTATCCTGTCTAATGAATGAATAGCCAGGGAACAGTAAATTAGGATAGTCTTCACCATCATTTAGATGAGTTTCGGAAATGAATAATATATCAAAGTTATGTTGACTCACAAATGTAAAAAGTTCGTCTCTTTTCTCAAAAAGACCATTGATATTAATATGTGCTATTATGAAACCCTTAGGCAGCTTTTCTAAAGCTGGTAGTCCACTTAGGGATTTATTAAAATAATTTAGGTCAGACAGAGGGTCAAAATCATCAAAATTGTCATGCAAGCACAAAGGGAAAAGACATGGCATACAAATCCATGTCTGTCTTTCAGTTTCTTTCTTAGTGAATTTTCTATTAGAAACACAGGCTCTATGGTAATCTAACCTACAACTAATACACTTAACAATTATTTTGGTTTTATGAGGCTGAAGGCAAGCTTGACAGTTAGAGGATAGCCTGAGGGGCTTACAGGAGAAATAGAAATCCTCTGATTTGCAACTAATGCAAATGAAATCCCCACTGTCAACTAAAATCTTAAACTTGTTACGTTCAATGTTCAAGCAATTTTTATGAAAAAACAAGCTACATTTACTGCATGATATGCCTAATTTTCTACCATCTACTTTACAACAAATTATGCAATTATAATTAATAGGAGTCTGAAGACTCATGATAAACTTAATTTAACTTAACTTACAATTAGGGGTAGGGGAGTCCAGGTTGTAAGAAAAGTGAAGTACAAGTAAAGTTGAGTTGTTCCTGGAATCCGGAGGTGACGAAGAGTGATGATATTTTCCATTGATTGATTAAAAAGGTATTAAACAAAAAATTGGTATTGTATTTGGTATTAAAACAGTAATTGATTAATGGAATTAAATATATTATATACCAAAGTAAAGAAGAGGTAACTAATTGGTTAAAAAGGTATTATGTAAATACAAAAACAATGAAGCAATGATTAAGATAAGTTGAAGTATGATGTAAATGCAATAGTATAGAAGCAGAAATCAATTGATGAAATTAAATATATTATATGAATACAAAAGTATTGGATCAGTAAATAATTGATTAAAACCTTATTTTTAAATTCAAAATGGAAGAAACCGATATTAGTTGATTAACAAGCTATTATATAAATACAATAGTAAAGAAGTATTTATTTAATAAAATTACATGTATTATCTAAACACAAAAGTATAGAAGCAGTAATATAAAAAAAGTAGTAATTCATTTACATTTTTAGATTTTAAATGGCTCCCAAATGTATTGATTTATTTACAAGTGAAGCAATACAAATTAAAATGAAATTAATCCGGTGGTTTGACCTAATAAAATGTTTAGTACATTTTGACATTTTAAATGGCTTCCAAGCATATGTATTTACAATATAAAAAAATGTTCAAAGAATCATTTTTTGTTAATTTGAAAAATGAAATTAATCAGGTTGTTTAACCTAATAAAATGTTTAGTACATTTTGAAATTTTAAATGGCTTCCATCCAAGCATATGTATTCACAATATAAGAAAAATGGTCAAAGAATCATTTTTTGATAATTTGACAAATGAAATTGATCAAGTTTTTTTACCTAATAAAATGTTCAGTACATTTTGAAATTTTAAATGGCTTCCAAGCATATGTATTTACAATATAAAATGATGTTCAAAGAATCATTTTTGTTAATCTGCTTCTATTGATTCCAAAATGACTCTATTTGTATGCATTTATACTTAAAATGGTCAGACGGACGGACAGCGGGACTTCATAAGTTCGAATTCCATTTTCAATGGCATGCTAATAATTTATTGGAAATCATAGCATTTTGTAATCAACTTCAGCCGTCAAATACAAAAAACCTCCAGTACAGCTTTGAATAGCCCGAGCCCGAATTTGATACAATAAAAGCTTTTTAAACCCACTTTTAAAGACTAACTTGTATTTATAGTTATTATTTGATTTTATTTACTAATCTAACTTGCTTCTATGATTTAGACAGGTTAACTAGTAACCGTGCAAAATTTTAATTTTCAAACCCAACTATTAAAAAATCCCGTGGTGGTACCCCTGTATGGTCACTTTGAGTAACATTAATCTAAATCTCATGTCGTTTCCATTAGTTAGGCACTATAAGTAAACATAATACAAAATTTCAGCTCTCTTGACAAACTTTGTAAAAACCCGTGGTGGCTGCCCCATAGGGTCACTCTGAACAAGAATTTTGGGAATCTAACTTTCTATTTCATATTTAGGGTCCATAACCAACCGCCATACAAAAATACAGTGTCCTACAACAATGTTTTAAAAACCCAAAGGGGTGGCCCTTTATGGTCGCTTTGAACAAAATTTTACAAATCTAACTTTCTATTTCATATTTAGGAATCATTAACCACCCCTATGAAAAAATTTCAAGTTTGTATGTCATTTTAAAAAAGTTTTCAAAATTTAGCTATAACTACATACTAATAGACCCACATGCCCCCACGGGTCAACCCCCTAACCGATTTTGCCCATCTTCGAACTTAGCCTTCGTATTGACCCAATACACATGTGTACCAAATTTCAAGTCGATTGGACAAGTTTGAAGAGAGTTATCGTGCCGACAGACAGACACACAGACATGATGGGTACTTGAATCACCTGATACCTAGCTAACTCAACTGATAACTTTGTCAAGCAAGAATTTAGGATTCTTTCTACTATGAAATCCTCTGTGATGTCTGATTCTAATTCTAATGCTAACTTCCTAAGGAAAATAAAATATAACGTGTGATCCAATACATATCCTTCCGTGGAGGACGGATCCGACCGTCACGGTCTTATAAGTATTCGAACTAGGTAACTATTCTAACTCTTAATCTCATCTACGGTGGGGCTGTGAAGGTAACATGTCACTGTGCCTGTGACCCTTCGTTTTGAAACTCTACTTAAGTTCATAGTTAAGTATAGAATAAATAGAATAGTTCTAGATATTATAGGTTAATAGAACAGAATAAATCCGTTATTTTTTAAAATGCTACTCAAAACCACAGTCGAAACCTAATGTCATATGAGGCATACTTACTTCATCCTTACTAACCCAGGTTTAGCCCTTAGGTAACCCTTGATTCAATTCAACTCAATGGTTTTATCAAGCGACCACAAATACATAATATGATAAACACATTGTTTTCAGTACGAAGTCGCAGACGCAAAATGAAAATTAATAATAAAATTACGAAGAGTAACATTACGAAGAGTAAAATTAATTATTTCAGTCAATTATTCAAGTATAAAAAATAATAGTAAAAAGTAAATCCATAATTTGAGTAGACAAAATCAGTAGATCAGACAGGTTTACAGCGTAATAATAATTGAAATAAGAGTACAGTTTTATCCAGCGTCGATTAAAGATCAACGAGTTAGCAAATGAATAATATATATAGCAGGACTCATAGAAGGTGTAAAAAGCTTAATAATCCCTTTCTTGATCATCTTATAAATACACTGGAAAACAGCTACCAGGATGGCATGATTTCTATCGAAAGTTTGTCTATTTTCACTGTTTTTGAAGGCACAAATTCAGGGGGATCAGCTTTACCAAAAGCTGTTCACAAAAAGACATCACAGAAGATTTCGTAGTAGAAAGAATCCTAAATTCTTGCTTGACAGAGTTATCAGTTGAGTAAGCTCAGTATCAGGTGATTCAAGTTTTTTTTATTTGACGGGTGAAGTTGATTACAAAATGCTATGATTTCCAATAAATTATTTGAAATAATGAACGAACTGGAGTACTGTGCATAAAATCAATGTGTATAGTGAGAGCTATTGAGATTTTTATGGTGAAGATATATATAATTATTTATTTAATTAGTTTACAAGTTTAGATCAAAATTTAAAGCATCTTTATAAAAACACAACTGGTTTAATTTACAGTCCAATAGCTCGAGCAACATTGATTCTTCCATAGCCATAAGCCATGTTAGGGTAGTTCTGTCCGCCGGAAGTTCCGCAGCTAAGATCAGCACTGGTCACTGAGGGCTTATCAGCGGTGTCTTCCAAAGCCTTCAACACTTGGGCATAAGTGGCAGTTGGGCTGTTAGCTAGGATCAAAGCTATACTTCCTGCCACATGCGGCGTGGCCATACCTACAAAGTAATTGATAAAACAACAATGTTAATTTTTTGCAAAAATAAGATTACTCTGGTGGGAATCGAACCCGTGCCCCGGAATTTTTAGTCTGGTGCTCTCACCACTGAACTATTTAATTGTAGTAATAATAATAAATTGAACATACTTGTTCCAGACATGGTGACATAATTGCTTGCACCAGTTCCAGCAGAGATGATTTGATTTCCTGGAGCAGAAACCTCAGGCTTTTGAAGTCCACTTCGGGAAGGTCCTCGAGAGCTGAAGCTAGCCATAGTGTCTCCGTTGCTAGTAGCCCCAACTGAAATAAGATTAGGCTGATCCCCTGGAGAATTAGCAGTTCTGCAGTTAGGTCCAGAGTTTCCGAGAGCAAAGACCGGGATGATTCCAGCGTTTCTCCAGGCAGTGACCTCAGAGTTGAACCAACTGTCTCCATTGCCACCTCCCCAGCTGTTAGATACGACCTTTGGCTTGGGGTTGGCTGTGAGCATGAATTGGGCACATGTGGTTAGGGCAGAGTCCGTTCCACTTCCTTGGTCATTGAGTCCTCGACAGGCGATCCATTTGGCACCTAGGGTCAGAAAATATAGCTTTTAGTTTTTGTTGATAAATTTCGAAAATAAAAAATCCCAACTTTTTAAAACAACTATTCAGCTTTAATTAGAGCCATAATTCAAAATTTTATCTTTATAACTGTAGGAGTTAAAAAGGTTTTAAAAAGACTTGTTTTCCCCGAAAGTATCATGAAGGTATAATTATCACTTCGCCCCAAAAGAGTGCTTTAAAGGTAAGTTCAGAATTTGTTTGGCTTTTTTTGCTTACCTGGTGCAACACCGATTCCATTTGCAGTTCCGCAGATAGATCCCATAGCATGGGAACCATGACCATGGTTGTCATTAGGTTGAGCACGGTTATAGTAAGGGTCTCTCCATGCTCCAGCAAAATTGTCCTTAAGGGCAACATGACCAATGTTGACTCCAGTATCAATATGAGCAACAACGATTCCTTGACCCGTGGTCTTGGCCCAGGCTTCTGGGGCTTTAATGGCAGCAACTCCCCATTGGGCATTCCCTTGATTTGGGGTAGCTGAAGAAATGTTGGCGACATCTTCACGAATGGCGGGCATAACTGAGACAATGATTGGAAGTCGGACGGTGAAATCTCCTGGGAATTTGGCAAGAGCTTCGATAACCTCGGGGGTCACTTCGGTCAAACTGATTTTGTTCGAGATCCAGAATTGAGTAGCTTTTTCAGCAACCCCTAATTTGCTCAAGAGAGACATAAAAGGTGCTTGAGTAGCTTGGGTCGATTGTTCCAAGAGGGTGACCATTCGATCAGTCTTGGCATCACCGGACAAAGCAAGGAGGGATTTGCTTGAGACAACTTCATCGATGACTGGGGGCAACACGATAACCGCATCGAGTTTTCCGACCGTCTTGACCTTCTGGAGGAGACTTGGCTCAATTGTCCCGGCCGCAGCGCAGGCAATTAGGCCGAAGAAAAGGGCGATTTTGATTTGCATTTTTGCAATTTTTTTATAATGGATTCAACTGCTGAGGTGACCAAGTTGGCTGGACTGATTTCTTTTGGAAGAATTTCAGGCTTTTATATCCCATTTTTTAGCTCAATCATTGACAAACTGGAGTATTGTGTTATTTCAATATTTAATATACAAACAAATTCATTTGATTACAAACATGACTTTTGATCGATGGAATGGACATTGACATTTTACATAAAAATTCTCTGACAAGACAATCAATTTTATCTGCACTTGATTTTATTTTTACATTGAACAATGAACTTGAATTGCCTAATTGAATTTGTTGGGTAAGTCCTCAATTTGTAACATAACAAATAATTTATTATCAAATAAGTCTGGTCGAGTTGGGGAAAACTGTTAAAGATTAAATAATTGATTACGAATTGTTTGATTATGTCAGGTATTTTGAAATAGATCAGGAATTCAATCCGGTTCATTATTATGTATTTGGCAACACGTGTCATGGAAAGTCCATGGCGTGATATAAAAAAACACACTTGAATGTAATAACTTCGTTTAAAAAGTCTGACAAAAATCATTTGATGATTGATGAAGATTTATTTCATTAATTGTTTGTTTAATTGAATGACAAATCGGGTCGGCGAACTGCTGGCCTTTATTAAGTGAAGAGGACATAATTTTACTCTTGTAATAATATTATTGCATAATATTACTAATATTATATTACCGATATCGATTGATTGAAATTTATTTCTGTAGTTTTAATGGATACAATCAATTCACTGGAAGATTTTAAAATAATCGTAATTTACTTTCTAAATATCTTAAACAGCTAAACAACATTACACTAAACTAAAGTTAAACACTAAAAGCAGCATCCTTAACTTAAATAGTTAAAAAGAATTTTGAAGAAAAAAACTTAAGTTTTTAAATATACACAAATTTGTTTTTTTTCTTCAATTATTTATTTAATTGTAAGAGTGAAAACTTGTAAGAGTTACAATGAAGTGAAATTATTGTTTTTTTAATTCTGGGATTTTAATTAAAATTTTGACCACTATTTATTTGCAGTTCGATGTTTTGAACTTCATTCTAACTTCTGATTAATTTAATAAATTGAAGCCGATTAAAAGTCAAATTCAAAGTAAATGCCTAATTAAAGTGTAACAATAATTAACAATAACAATCTAAATTTTAAAAAACTAACAATAAGTAAATAATATTCCTTATATTAAAATAACACTTTTAAGATTTTAATCGATTTGGTATCTTGTTTAAATTATCGAATTATCAGCAAAAACTTGAAACATTTAATTTTTATTCTTTGAGCTTTTAATCGTTTTTTTGTGGATTTTATTTTTAAAAAAAGAAGATAAACTGTGTTTTTGATTTATTTAATTATTAATAAAATTTTAAATATATAAATTTATATTTGATGTCTCAAAGTTCCCAGAAATGTTTTTAAATCGTTTATTGCCAAGTGACGCCAGTAAGTGTACAGGAGACATCCCAAAGTTTTCTAGCCACTTCCTCGTCCTTTGCGTTACAAGGGACATTAGCTGGTCCGACAGGCCCCTTCATTTCCATAAACCCCTGGGGGCCATAAAATCCTGAAGGTTTTGCATCCGGAGACGCTGCGGCGAATAAACTGGGCAACGCTCCTTCAGATGCACTTTGGCTTGTGTATGGTTGAATGTACTTCATCATCCTATAAAATATATTAAAAAAATAATACAAATTTTTAATTACAATCAGATTTCGTAACCACCAAAAAGTTTTTCTAACAAATTCCGGGTTTCTCAAAAAAAAAAATACATAGAATTTAATTCTCAAATTTGTGTCAGTGTTCTTCAAAATAATAAGCGAAAAATTTAGGTTTCCCAAAGTTATTTATAATTTGCTTGTTTTTATACACCTAAATTCTAAAAAGTCAGGAGGATCAAATGAGTTATATAATGGAGAAATACAACTTGAGATTTGTTGAATTGATATTTCAATACGTGTAAAAAAAAAAAAAATACAATAAAAAAATTAATTGTATTTACAAACATTAGGAAATATTAGCACAATCTCGTCATATAACTCGACGCAAATTTAAAACTCAAGATTTCCTATTTTACTAATTTTGAAAATAACTTAGTATTGGTAAAATTATATTTTTTTAAAGATTGGCTATAATAAAAACATAGGGAAAAATACATCTAGAAAATTATATTTAAAAAAATCAGCTTAAGGAATATCACAACTCATTAATTTACTTATAAGCTATAATAATTTTGTGTGAGTATTGACTATATGTGGCACTCCAAATAAAAAGGGTATAGATGTTTAGTACTGTAAGAGTTCAGAATTTAAAGCATTCTTCTATGCTTCTTTTCGAGGCTCTAAATTCTAAACTATTATAGTACTAGCCACTACATTCCAGAAAGGAAAAGTCACGTGACCTATAAGAATAGCATTGGTTTTCATTATCGCGTTTATCTAAAAAAAAAAACTAAATAAAAGGTCATATAGGTGCAAAAAAAAAAAATAGGTGCGAAAGTACAATATTCGAATATTTAATTTTTGAAAATAAAATAGCCGGCAAAAGAGCCAGTTGAGCCCTAGAAGAGGGGTCAAGGGTTATTTTTTAGCATGAGAATTATGCATCATTTTGCCCCAATCGAGCAAAATCGGATTTTTCATTTGAATCTGAACCACAGTGCATTGCCCAAACTCCCAACAATTACCTGTTCATAATACTGTCACTGTCACCAGGCCCATTTGCAATCAAATCCGTCCTCGCATATCCCGGATGAGACGCTGCGGCCAAAATGCCCCAGCCCTCAGCGTCACTCCGTCGCTGAAGTTCATAAGTGAACAAAAGATTCGCCAATTTGGACTGGGAATAAGAAAGCCAGCCACAATATTTTTTATTTTCCCACTGCAAATCATCAAAATGGATTTTCCCTGTTTGAGCTGCCCCGCTCGAAACGTTCACGACGCGCGGTGCTGAACTTTTCTTCAAGGCGGGAAGAAGTAGTGCGGTAAGGGCGAAGTGAGACAAATGATTTGTACCGAACTGTATCTCGAAACCGTCACTTGTTGTCGTTCTTTCTGGAGGCGTCATAATTCCCGCGTTGTTTACCAGTATATCTAACGCTTGGTTTTGGGCGAGAAATTCCGCAGCAAATTGGCGGATTGACGCAAGACTTCCGAGGTCGACCTAATTTTTAAAAAAATTGTGTAATTTTTTTAAAAAAAATTGAATTTTTTGCGGTCAAAATTAGTGCAAAATTTGCCCTAAAATAATTAATTACCTTGCCAAAAGAAACCTTTGCTTGGGGGCAAGCAGCGATTAATTTCTCCAACGCTTCCTTTCCTTTGGTTTCATTTCGCCCCGCGAGAATAACTGTGGCGCCTGCTTCAGCTAAAACTAGCGATGTCTCATAGCCCAAACCGCCGGTTGCGCCTGTTACTATTGCAAGTTTACCAGTTTGGGGCGGAATGTCAGCTTTTGAAAATGCGGGTTCCTTTGTTTTCGGCATTTTGAACGGTTTAATCGGCTGAAAAGTGATTTAATTCATATTAAATAAATAAACTAAAAATTAAAACATAATTTCTTTTTTAAAATGAAATTTAACCATATTATTGGTTAATCAATAATAATAATATTTATGGAAATTTTGCTCAATATCTGATGTTTCTGTTTTTTAAACCTATTTATTCAGTTGTTACTCGAATTTTAAATTGCAATGATTGTACTATAAAATTAACAAATGGATCTTAAATTTTAATCAAAATCAGATTTACGAGAGAAATAAAATGATTATTTTTGTTTGTCAAAAATGTAAGTAAAATCTCAAAAATTCCGTCCATTTTGGTACTTTAATTAATCTATAAGCTCAATTTCCATATATAATTTCTATAAGTATTTATATATAAAAAAAAGTTTGAAATTAGTTAAAATACCTCAAAATTCTGGAACTGAATGGAAATAAATATTCTTATTTCTCTGACAATTCTGGAAAGACTGACGAAAGAAATTTGTAGTTGTTGTTTTAATGAAATAGTAAAAGCAAACTGTTGTGTTTTGTTACAGCAGAAATACTTATCGATTTACTTTATATATCTGTATATATGTATGTGTATGAATAATTTCCTCCAAATGACCTTCCTTATATTATCATTATTATGGCATAGTCACGAATAAATGTTTTTTTTCGGGTTCAACTCTTTTGTCCTTCAATTTATTCACGTAATTATGTATTACATATATATTGACTTACTCTGGAAAAAAGAATGAAGGTGAAGCCCGTATAAGTTAAGCAATTAGAGTATGAAGTTTGACTTTTAATATATTGCAATAAAAACTTGTTTTATAAAAGAAAAAACTATACAATTTTAGTTTAAAAATTCAAAGGAAATCCGACGAAATATTCGATTTGTTTGCAAATTTCCTAGAATATTTTTGATCTTGGTATAAATTTGAAACATAATTTTATGAAATTATAATTTTTTCCACTATAAAAATTACAAACGTATTGTTTTTTGAAGAAAAAAATGTAATGATAAAAAAATTAATATTTATGGAGTGAGAAATGAGAACCTGTTTAGATTATGATTATGAATTACATACGTAATGATCTTTAGACCTGGCCTTGAATTATTGTACAGAATATTAAATAAAATTAATAATAAATAATTTAATGATCATGATTTAATTTTTACTTCCAAGATGTTCATATGTACTAACAGCTAGCTGGAACCGGGTCTAATTTTTAATAGTTTAATTAACAAGCGACAAAATTATTCTTTTAAATCATTTAACAGCTAATTAATTATTAATTACCGTTATTAACTTTCGTAATATATAATACGAATTTTTTTGTCAAATAAAAAAACATTTTAATTGAAAAAATCTGATTTTTTGTCCGAAAATTCCATAATTTTCTCAAAAACTGTTAGATATTGATATCTAATTAGGGAATATCTACCGTGTAAATTACTGCATTAAGCTGTGGTAAAGTGTCATGCAAATTTTTTTTATTTAGAGTCAAATACAAAAAAACATATTTCAATTGAAAAAATATCGGAATTTTTGCCCGAAAACACCGTATTTTTTTCAAAAACTATTACGTATTGATATCCAAATTTATGTAAATTGTAATAAGGTATAAATTCCCCAAATAACAGTGCACCTTTCTTTAAAATTTAATTTTTTCAGAAAAATTTATAGGCTTTTGTATTAAAAATTTGTGATTTTTTTAACGTTTTTGTCACGGTTTTTGGCAATTATCTTCAAAACTGCAATCACGAATTCCAATATTATGTAACCATTCAAAAGATCAGAAAATTTGCAAAGATTTTTGTATTTCGAATGTTGAGATATAAAAATATACCAAAAAGTTATAGTGGTTCAAAGTCTGAAAAAATGATTTTTTGATATTTTTCGGATTTTGTTGGCGGTTTTTGGTATTTATCTCAAAAACTAACCGGACGACGTGGGCAAATATTTGCATATTCGTAATCAGCATTAAATTACGAAGAGATTGG
>JAQGBQ010001348.1:0-12146 GCA_034698485.1 Vertagopus arboreus
TCTCAAGTTCAACTTAAGGTTAAACGCGTTTTTAAACTTGAGCATATGGAGACTGGTCCAGTCATCGTTAGCGATGCCTTGCAAGATTTGATTGTGATGAACGACAAGATTTTGATTAAAAATTATTTTTAAAATCTAATTTTGGTAACCGATTTAAACCCAACGGCCCTTTTAAGGGCCACCATTCATTTCTGAGAGCAAAAAAAAACAATCATATTTTTTTATACATTTTTGGTGAGGTGTATTTGTTGACGTCATGTTTGGTGAGTTCAGTGGATAGGTCGAAGAGGTCATTGATGAAGGAGTTTATGATTGACATGGCCTTTGAGACATTAGTGGCAGGTGCACGTGCTTCAATACTTGGTACATGATTCTTCTTCCCTCCATTCTTTATGGATAGGTTATGGTTTGCTGCTATTCTGCTAATCATAATATGTAAAGTTGGAACGAGGTACGTCCGCACCCGCCGATCGGCTGCATCACGACTTCAGACTCAGTGGATGCATAGTACGTACACGTACGACTTTTGCCTGGGGCTAGCTACACAGATATTTAGTGAGTTGCGTCCTTTTAAGAACTTGTATGAGCAGAAAAAAGGTTGGGTTTAGATATAAGGGTTATATTTCGGAGAGTAGTGTGCCTTTCTCTTTTGTTACCAAAGGGTTTTTGTGTTATCAACGGACAAAAATGAGAAAATAATTTATTATTTTTGAGATGAACGGATAATATTATTGATGAATATTATTATGTTTTTAATAATAATGATATACTTCTATGAAAGCTCGAATATAAATGTAGTGCAAGCAAAAGATAATCTATGGATTGTAGCGTTTTCATGACTATGAGTCGATTTAAAACGAAAAGTCAATCCACATTTTGCAACTTGTTTAACTTGTCCTTGTGGGGTCAGGTTAGATTTCCGGTTTCCGATTTATATCATTACATTTGAACTTTGGAGAATAAAAATTCGAAATATCATCGCCTTATTATTAAGGGGTGAAACCTTTTTATGAGAATGCTCTGTCTGTCTGTCCGTCCGTCCGTTCGTGCTCTAGCTCTCGAACGAATAAACTTTTTCTAATTCTGTTTTCGGATATTGGTTGATGGTGGTATGTATGGTCAGAACACCTCCGAGGGGGGGTGTTCAAAGGTCACGAAATTTTAAATGACAACATAGGGCAAGTGATACATCATTTTGGAGGTATCGATAAGACGGATTCATCGCGCACATTTTTCCCGCGCCACTACACCCCCCGGGGGCGTGACAAATGCAAAATGAGATTTTAGTGCAAAATCATTCCTACGATGAACACGTTCACGAAAACCGATATTTGATTACCCCCACTGACCCCGTGAACCCATAAACCGTGAACAGACGGATACAAACGGTGGGTTTTACAACTTCGCTACGGGCGTTTGTAACGGTTTATTTTATACTAAACTGTAAATCCTGAATGCATGAAAATATTGCTATTATTTTTCTCACGTTATTCATCAATTTTACATTTAACCGTGTCATAAATCTTTATTTTGCTCTTAGGAATGAGTGGTGGCCCTTAAAAGTGCCGTTGCTTTCGATAAGTTGTTATAAATGTTGTTTAACTGGATTTTTTCGGTCTTTTTTGGCGAGACACACACACACATACACAGCTTGTATGCTGAAAAGGATACTACCTTGGGCGATGGTCACTCCAGAGAGAAGGTTGTCCAATTCCTTGTCGTTACGAGTGACAAATTTCAGATGACGGGTGATGATTAGAGTCTTCTTTTTGTATCTCGAGCAGCGTTGCCGGCCAACTCAAGGACCTCAGCTGCCAATTACTCTATAACGGCAGCCAAATAGACAGGCGCTCCAGCTCCAACATGCTCAGCTTAATTTTCCTTTCGCAGAAGTCGAAGATGAATTAGACAGAGTGTGAACTAAAGTCAAGCACGGAAGGATCGAGATTTCGCATTTGTTTTGATCTTTTCTCTTTTTTTCCTCGCCCTGCCATGGTTAAAGTTTTTATAGTTTTAAGTTGAGAAATCTGCTTTCAGACCCCATGGGGTATTTTAAACAAAAAAAACTGAGTAGTCACGCCCTATTGAGACTCTTTACTCAACCAGTCTACATAAATTCTCGGTCATCTCCACTATCTTCATCATATTCATTTTACAATTTGGACAGATTGAACTCCTCTCTTTCTCTCTTCAACTTGACTTAGAGCGCCCCTACGATCAGAGGTTTCAAGACGCCCCATCAATACAGGCCTGGAACTGTCGCCCTCCGGGAAACCCGTCTTTATGATAAAACTATTAAACTTTTAATCCAAAAACTGCCCTTTCAATGGCTAGTTTGAGAAATTGCTCAAAATTTCAAGACGGACTTGCGATTCCAGAGCTCGTCTGTGATGGCTTTTCAAGAAGCATCAGAGGCTTACTTGGTTGGTCTTTTTCAAGACACCAAATTGTGTGCCACTCATGCCAAACGTGTCACCATTATGCCAAAGGACATCAAACTGGCACTACAAATCCGAGGAGAGCGAGCATAAATTATACTTATTCCTAAGAGCAGAATTATTAATTAAATAAAATATTGAGATATATTATCATTATTATTATTAGTGCCTATACTCAAATTTTTATGACATTTAGTGACTAGACTCAGTTTTCAAATCTCTTGCCTGTTTTTGGGGCTGATGTTTGGTTCGGCAACGTATTTGACTATACTAGCAATATTAAATTTCATGGTAACTACTAAAAACTATTAAAGAATAAATATATTAACGGAGTTACCTTCATTTCAGTCAGGTTAGGTTGGGTTACGGGAGACGGGTCAACTTCATCCCCAGGGGTCAAGTGATTCGGTGGTCAACTGGCCGCAAATCCAAAATTTAAATAAGACCTTTTGGTACAATTCTCAGGATGAATCGTAGTGATTTTTTGAAGTTGCATTTCTATGAGTTTATCAATGGCCAACTACCTCAATAAAATTGACCAAATCATATAATCCATCACTGGAAAATCCCTCCAAATTGACACTGTATATCGTATTGGTAACTACAAGGATAACTCTGATCGATTCTTAAAAGTGGGATTTGCTTCACTCACTGATCGTGATCTCGTCTGGACAAACAGAAGCAAAACTACAAAGCCCATATATGTCAACGAGGACCTACCATACTGCACAAGACGAGATCACCGAGAACTTCGCTTAAAAGCAAAAGAACTGAAAGATGAAGGAATTCAAACCGAAATAAACTGGAATCATAAATCTATCAAAACTGATAGAATAATATTTAAAATATTTGATGGAAAACTACTAAGCGAGCCAATCCACCCTTAGCAACACTCCGATGGATTTTTTAGCCACGGACGCCGGACCATCGGCACTAACCTAGTTCAACCACAACAAGCAGCCAGCGCCATTTTCGCTGTTCATGTTCATGTTCGACCTATGACCCGCTGTAAGAAAAACAAATTAAATATCTCCCATTTGAATGTGAATTCAGTCAAACAAAAGTACACGGATATTAGAAACATTCTAGACCAAAATGACATTGACATCTTATGCATTAGTGAAACCTTACTAACTGACAAAGATTATCCTTTCCCTGGTTACAAATTAGTGAAAAATGTAATCCACAACATAAATGACCAAAGAAGAGTAGGAATATTAATCAAAGATGATATTGATTTCAAAATCATCGAGTTGAATCATGACATCATCTCTAACCCGAACATCGAACACATTACAATCAAAGCACAAATTAACAAAAGAAAAAGTTTCATCATCACATGCTTATACCAACATTCCAATTACTATATGGACATTGTGACCAGCAATCTAGACTATATTGAATCTATTTTCACCGAACTAATGACATACAAGTCTAAATTCTACGCCCTTGGGGATTTCAACCTACCACTACCAAAGTTTATGGACCCATTTCTTGACATATGTGAAAGGTACAGCTTACCAGATAATAAGCAAACCGATGAGAGGCAACAATAAACTAGATCTCATTGTCACTAACAAATTAGATACAAATTTAATTCAATGTTATACCCTCCAGTGATATCTGACCACTGCCTGATTGAATGTTAGATTAACATAGCTAAACCTAAACCCCTCAGAAAAACTATAAGCCATCATTCTAACAATAACATCAACCATGAACTTCTTACCACGGACTTAAATCAAGCCTTGAATACTGCACAAAATAATAACACAGTAGACTTTTAAAAAAAATCACCGAAGCCCTTAAAAACGTCTTTAATAAACACATGCCAACCAAAACCAAAATAATCGTCGACTACAATGAAAGGAAGCAAATTACCTCTACAACTAAGGCCAGAATAAAACTCAGAGACAAAGCTTATTATCTCTACAGAAAATACCCTACCACACAAAATAAGCTCAAATTTTCCCAACTAAAAAAAATCGTTAAACAAAACATTGTCTCAGACACTCGAAAGGAGATGGACAACAAAATCACCAAGGATGGTCTATGGAAGACTATGAACAAAGATTTTCCTCTAAAACAACAAACTCAAACCCCTATACAAATTGATGCAAATGAAATCAATAACTTCTTTACTGATATTTCTACAATCAAGCCTCATCAAGTCAACTTGAAAGTACAACAACCTGCATCACTGGACACATCTTGGGTCAACGACCTTCTTGCTGCATGGAAACGTACTCGTAACCCGGATAATCCAACTACAGACGTACTTGGTATTAGCAACTTCATGATTAATAATTCAATCAATAATTCTCAATTCCAAACCCATATCCTTAAACTTTTTAGCACATGTATTGAAAATAACCTTTTTCCTGATCATCTCAAAATTTCTAAAGTCATACCCGTTCCTAAAACTCCAAATCCACTATCACCAAATGAATTAAGACCCATAGCAATACAACCAGTCTTAGCAAAGCTATTTGAAAAATGTCTTTACGCCCAATTGTTAACTCACTTTTTTAATAATAGATTAATTTCTAAAAGGCAATTTGGGTTTAGGCCTTAACATTCCACCTCACATGCTTTTCTAGCTATCACAGACTTTATGTACCAAAGTCTAACTAAAGGTCATATTTGTATTGTTATATCACTTGATATACGTAAATGTTTTGACACTATTGTTAGAAAGGTCCTTACCCAAAAACTTAAATGCTATAAAGCCTACAACAAACTAATCCAATCATATCTTGAGAATAGACGACAGTTTGTAAATTTAAAACATGATAACACGTCAAAGAATTCTAAGTACACGACGACTACTACAGGAATACCCCAGGAAGCCAGCCTCAGCAGTCTCCTATTTTTAATATTAATTAATGACCTTCCTGAACACATTAAAAACTGCCTAACCATTCTTTTCGCGGACGATACCCAATTGTTGATCTCAAGACCCTTTGAGACCCTCATGGAATTAAAAACTAAATTAGAAGCCGATTTAAAAATAATATGTGATTGGATGAATAACAATGGTCTACAATTAAATGTAGATAGAACAATATGTATGTATGTAGCAAGTCCACATATCTTAACTAAACTTGTTAACTTTAAAATATTAATCAATGGAACACCGATCAAATGTGTTGACTCAATTAAAATACTTAAAGTGATTGCAAAAGTTGTAATTACTTACTAACATCACTATTTCCGCTTAGAAATATTCTGTCCTCCAAAAGCAAAACTATTCAAATATCAGCACATATACTACATATTCTCAATTATGCATTGTATGGCCAAATCCATCAAAAAAGAACTACATTGTGTATAATAAAATTATTAAACGATCAACACGTTTCATCTTCAGAAAAAGATTCTATGATAATGTAGATGATGAAATACGTACTATAGTGAAATGTTTGAAAGCTGAAAACCGATATTGTTTTGAAATTCTTAAGATGACTTACACTATTGTACACAATACATCTCCAGATTATTTTCATAATTACTTATGTACTGAGAACTTTGAACAAAGAATAACCAGAAATGCTTGATATAATTATAATACTCAAAATAATGATAAATCTTTTAAATCTAATGCCACGAAAATGTGGTTAAACCTACCAGACATTGTAAAAAATCCAGCTTACTCTCAAAAACAATTTAATCATACCCTATTTAACTACCTTTTAAAAATACAAACTGATGAAATTATTAACTATGATGATAATCTATACAAAACTTGTATTGATAATGCAATTGCTATGTATCTATAATTTATTTAATTAATTGAACTCAATGTAACACTATAACTTTTTATACAATTTAAAAACTCATTGTCAACTTTATAATGCCTTGTGACTTAACGACCACCATGTACACTTACAGTGGGTGTCACATTGTAATTTCTAAATAAATAAATAAATAGATAAATAAACTGCCAAATTAACAAACATTCTAAAGCTTTATTGCACCCGCACTTCTTCATCTTGTTCAATAAGTTAATTATATATATTGTAAATAAAGTTAAGAAATACGATTTAAATTTTACCGTTTGTTATTACTGTTTAAAAAAATAATATACTGTACATAAATAGTTTTATGATAAGCTGACTGTAATCATTATAGGTAAAAGAGTAATATTTAACTTCGGAATAAAATCCGTTGATCTCATCAAATCTTTATAAAAGTCTTGTGAATTTTATTCCATTTTAAAATCATTTGATAATTTTGTGTTTTGTTACATATATTTTTATAAAATCAGTATTGAAATGTTTGGAAACGTACACTTCCACCCCTTCGGACATTCATGATAGCCGCAGTGTTACCTCTGCTATAGTCTGGGGCTGAGAAAACGGTCACTAGTTGTTTTTTGAACTTCCATTCATACACTCTAGGTATACATTGATGAGGCCGAACTATCATTTGAAGTTTGTTAGTCCTTAGGAATTTTTCTAATGCATCCTTCCCAAATTACCAGCCGCAGCCTCGGTGTTTTGGATTGTTATCGGGATCATTTTGCTTCTCCCAACCATCGATTTTGTCATCCGGATCTAATAGATAGAAAATGCAAATTCATAATATGTGTCAGTCTCACCAAAAAGGACATGGTAGTTACGAGCAAATCACCAAAGTTTAGGTAGAAAAAGTCGACGTTATACCATTTAAAGCGTAATTTTAAAGTGAATTCAAATATCCCATTTTATATAGGAAGGTCGACTCAATATCGAGGTATTTTCGAAAAACCGCAAAAAAATACAAAAATCCGCTTTGAAATTCTTTGAAACACGGAAGCATTTAGAACTCTAGAATATATATGTGAGAGTCTCATTTAAAAAATCACAGAAGTTGCCGTAAGAATTAAGAGTTTAAATCGCAATGAGAAGCATTATTTAACCATGAAAAAAATTCTGCAAGGTTAAAGTGCCTACTATGCCCCTTGTTCCAGACACATTCACATATTAAAGTGATATATGTGAGTTAATCTTTTGTGTACAAACCTGACCACATGATATCTCGAATCCAACCGTCCTCAGGAGCAAGCATGGGTCTTCAAACCCGAGTTATTTGGCCAACCTTGATCAACTTTGGACCAATTCCTACGTGACAGCAAAAAATATTACGATTCACTAAAGCTGATATAGGCATATGGTTAAAACATTGGTTCAGCCTTTCATAAACTCTTTGACCGTGAGTTTTAAAGCGTCGAAGAATCTAAGAATGGAAACCAAATACCCGGTTCATTGGCGAACTTTTGTGATTTTCTCGGATCAGAAAGAAGGACTTTGGGTAGACAACTTTAAGAGAAAGCAGAAGGCAGGTTGTCTCTAGAGAATTCTTTCCTCGATCGACCTAAAAAAAATATTTTTAATTTATTGGGCGATGCAATGAATTTGCAAATTGCCAATAGTGGATGTGGTAAGTGAAGGTGAATTCCTTGAGCTCAGCTAGAGTTGGTTGTATGTAATAAGATGCAATGTACTTGGTATGAGAAATAACAACACAAAAGCAAAGTGGTTTTGGGTTGATATTCGATTGTCAACGAATATAAAAATTACAACTTTTGTTTTTATTCGAATGTTTTTGGATTTTGGATACAAATAAAACCGTAAGTGAACGTCTATTATTTGATAAGTTAATTGTAACTGACTAAACTATGGGAACTTTTTTTTCTTTTATATATTTACAACAATAAAAAACGTTGGATTTCAAGGAACAAGGAAATTAAAAAGCATAAAATAACGTTTGAAGGACCTTGAGTCCAAATATACTAATGACATATGTATGTTCGTAATAATATTGAAATGTTGCATCATAATAATATTGAAATCTTGAATGTAAATTGAATGTAAAATAATATATAATAAAATGGGATTATTACAGCTTTTATGGATTCATATTCATTTTCCGGGAGCAATAAAAGTGATCATTAAGTATTCTTTACCACCGGACCCTTTTTCCAAAGTGTTCCGGGTAACCTAACCTAACCTAACCGACTCGTCTGTTGGAGAACGTCCTCCGACGAGCTGGGAGATATTCAAGAAAAACGACATTGTCGTTGTCCTCTGATTCCGATTCGGACTCTAATGAGTCCGAGATGGTTATTACCTCAAAGTAATTATGTGGGGGGCCAATGGGTGAAGGATGGGGGGGGGGTACATATGCCTTCATGGCAGTGGTGATGACGGAGTCATCTGAGTAGGTTTACGGGATTGGGGATACGGTATCTATCGTATCCCAAGTCCAGACTGAATGAAGTAGAGAGAGTCTCCATCATGATGTCGACATCTTGGTTGATGTCCACTTGGTCCGGTAGGACCTCTGCGTTGTAATAATCCGTCGGAGTTGGTGACGGGGTTTGAGCCCTGTAACTGGAATAAGGGCTGGATGGAGTTCGAACGGTTAATAATTCTTCTAGAAGCTCTTTTATGTCGAAATTACTGGCTGGCACTGTAATTAAAGTAAAAACTATTGAATCTAAATTAACCATTTTATATAAATAGGAAGGATAATAATAATTTGTATAGAGTAATTTTGTATGGATAAATGAACTGACTACTAAAAGATGAGATTTCCCAGTTTAGAATTGGTTTTAGAATTTAGTACTTTTAGAAGTTGATTACTTAAATATGACAGAAAATCGGCAGCGTAAGCGTTCAGTTTGTATACAAATAAATTTTGAATTGATACTAAAGTCCAACTAATAAATCGTACGATGCTTATTGGACAAAGTTACACGTTGAAATTTAAAATTTCGTCTTGATGGTTACTGAAGTTTTTTTTAAAATTAATTAAAAAAAGTCGCCATGGTCAAATCTAAATTGGTTCAGGTTGGGTTAGATTTTATTTTATGCATACAGACAATTTATTCCAATATTTACAACAATTCGACAATAATTATAATTCGATGATACGAGAGCCTTCACTCAAATTTTGTTTATACACAATGCATTGTAAATCATTATCGAAATCGTTGGAAGCCGATACTGCTTCTAGCTCGAACATTCATAATAGCTGCGACATTGCCCTCAGAATAGTTTGGTGCTGAGAATACAGTAACAAGCTGCTTTTTAAAGTACTTTTTTAAAATTGGCTCACGTAATCGCCTAGGAATAAATATCGTGTTCTTGGGGGTGCACCTCCGACATCAAATAGCTTCAGAAGGTCAAAAAATTGACCATGAATATCCCCGCATATTTTTATCGGTGCTTGGACCTTAAGAAGAGACGGCTGCTTTGCAAAAGATTTTGCAGCTTCGGTACACAAAACTAGGATTTCAGCTTCTGATATCTTGACAGATTTTTTCCTTGGGTTGTCTCTAATGTTTAGTAGTCTTTCGAGGAGATTTTCTTCACCGGTTGTCACTATGTAATCAATTAATTCGTTAATATTTCATGAAAGCATGATTTTTGAAGAAATATTTATGAATCGAATAAATGGTTATTTTGTTACTGATTTTAGAATCGAATTATTGAGTCTCTATGATATGTTTAGATCCAAATAGTGTACTCAATATAAGTTTTAAAATAATGCGTAATTTAGAATGTGCATATTGAAATCGAGTGAGTAATAATTTTTCATAGCAGTTTCAATTCTTTTGATTCATATTTTATGTTTTAGATACAAAATTACTTGGCCCATAGTTACGTCGTACTTTGAGCTCGTAAAAATAATCTTGAAGAATAATTCCTGATTTTATACCGGTAATGAAATAATTATAATTATAAATTCATGCTCTTAAAAAAACTATATTACAGATGAACTCGATATAAATTCATTATTGGACGTTTTATTCCAATGCAAATGTTATATACTAATGTAGAAATTCCTTTCATTAAAATCTGTTGTATCAGTATAGCTTCATTTATTTAACATCTGAATTGATTAAAAAGTCTTAATCAGAAACCGGCTAAACGGCAAATCTTTTTAATTTACGATTTGTGTCACCTTCTGTGTTAGATTCAATTATCAAACAACACCTTTATATTTCCACTTGGCTATAAAATTCTGGAATGCTGTAATGAAAAGTACTCCAAATTACCTCAAATAAAAAGATGCTGACAAATTCCCTCTGTTATAAAAACGTAAAGTGCTATGTTAATAAAAAAGGGTTCTGGGGGACATATCTCTAATGCATGCACAGATGTTAATTAGATTATAACATAAACGTGCTTATGAAACACTATGCAGAATAAAATCCACACATGCTTTTCGTGTCCAACCGAGTTAAAAGAGTTATAATAACTTGAAGAGTAGTCGTCGAAGGTCGGTCAGTCAGTCTGTCCAATCCTGCTCGTATACTAGATAAATATTAAAAGTGTTAAGTTGAATGTGTCAGAAGTACTTAAACACTTTATTCAATTACATCTCCACTGTTTTGTTATAAAACACCTATCTTCTACATATATTCAATCGCATCATTTAATCACAAAAATCACAATATAAATTTGTTATATTCTTGTGAAATATTTTGTTTATTTCGAGTTTTCGAAATTTTCAAACTCCACAAGAACAATTATGGAAAAGTCAAAAACTGAGGAGATGTCTTCCGGTCCTCTTGTTTTCTTTGTTAATGGAAAAAAGGTATGGAATTCTCTTCTACATAACTATAAGCATTTTGATAAATCCAATATAAAGCCATTATACATCACAATTGATCAAAATCAATTTATTTGTATGATTCTAAATGATTTTCAGGTTGTTGAAGAAAACCCAAATCCAGAATGGACTTTGCTATTCTACCTTCGTTTCAAGCGTAATTAATTTTTTGTTCATTTCGTTATCTTTTCTTCTTATTTTTTTAAAACAAAACAAACATCAATTTATCTATACATATGCATGATTATCAGATAAGTTTGAATGAAAGCTTCTACAGCTAATATAATTAGTTACTCACCAGGAAGACAA
Source organism: Vertagopus arboreus (assembly GCA_034698485.1). NCBI lineage: Eukaryota > Metazoa > Arthropoda > Collembola > Entomobryomorpha > Isotomidae > Vertagopus > Vertagopus arboreus. Next base: position 11,349 of record JAQGBQ010001348.1, read on the forward strand.
ATGCCAGTTTCTAATTCATATGTGTAATGTAATTAATTTCTATCCTCGTTTCAAGCGTAATTATTATTTTTGTTCATTTATCAATATCTTTGTTGAGTTTTTAAGCAAAAATATCAATTTATCTATAATGATTATCAGATAAGGTTGAATGAAAGCTTCTAAAGCTAATATAATTATTTACTCATCAGGAAGACAAAATTTACCTTTTCTAATTCATAATCTACAGATCTCATTGACAAGTGACATAAGTAGATGTGACACATAATGATTGGATTACATAAATACTGACACTTGTTTGTCCTCCCTTTTTAATTCAGTTCGACTAACCGGCTCAAAGGAGGGTTGTGGGGAAGGGGCATGTGGGGCTTGTACCGTACTCCAGTCACGTTTCGATGACAAGACCAAAAAAATATCGTAAGTAACTAAATATCTGACAAGATTATCACTGTCAACTCATATCACGATTCAGTCACTACATTCCTCACAAGGGACATTTTTCATATAAAAAACCTCCGAGTTTTTAAGCTATACCATCTCAAAGATTTTATTTTAATAAACGAATGGCGTTTCTCTGCTCTTGATTCATGTAAAAGTTTTAAAAAATCAAATTTAGTCGTTAGTTTCTTTTCTGAAATGATGAACATTTGCACAAATAAAACTTTTACTATCATTTTCATTCTAAAATAAAAATTTGGAACACTCAAAAATCTCCGAAACTGAGTTTAGTTTTGATATTGGTAGAATCGATTGACGTTGAAAGTTATCATAAAATTGCTCTCATTTTTCGTTACTTCATCA
>JAQGBQ010001349.1:0-12137 GCA_034698485.1 Vertagopus arboreus
TTTTAACGATTGTACAAACCCTTCCTTTAGGAGTTGTTATGAATATAGACTCTACGGAATTGCTGGAAAGATTCAAAATCAACAGCTTCTATTTAAAGACAGAGAATAAACAAAGAAAATGTTTTCTTCACAAACTCAAGTCAATTCGACCAATTCACATAACTGCTGGTTGTTTTGGAACCAATTTCTACTTCTTGACCAGGAATACAAAGTCTACTTATTATAGAACGATCACGGATTACACTATTACTGCTTTATTGTCAATTCCTTCTCGTTTATTCGAACCAAGGATTAAAACGTAATAAGTTATTAATGCATGTCTTGTAGTAGCTATAATATGTATAAAAAAAAAAAAAAACGCATAAATACTTTTGAAAAAAGTTTTTATAATTTAATTATTTATATGGGTAATAAAAACAACACGGCAGATTTGGTCCTGAACTGTCACATAATAACTTACTTTCTTTGTTTCAATATCTATATCATTATCATAATAAAGTTTTTATACATTTATAAACTTTTGTTCATTCAAATTATATAATAAATCCACGGTTATCTGAATTACTTTTTAAAAAAATAAAAAAATACGTGGCTGTCTCTGGAAAAATGGCATGGAAGACTCTTTAACCTTATAGAATGTTTTATGGTTAAATAGTGCTTCCAAGTGTAATTCGAATCCTTAATTCTTACGGCAACTACTGTGCTCTTTTTGATGAGACTGTCACATATGTCTCATATATTTTATAGGGATTAAAGTATTCTAAATCTTATTGTAAGATTTGTACTTGCTAATTCTGTAAAAAGAAATCTTAAAATTAAATAAAACTGTAAAATCTGTAAATCTTGAAATTCAAAAAATGAATAATATTATGTATTATAAAAATAACATTAAAAGTGCAAAATTTCCTGGTATCTAAAAGCATTTTAACAAAAAAATATCATGCTCTGGAAATCCAGTTTTTGGCTCAAATACTTTTAGAAAAATAAATCTCTCATTTTAATAGAAATTAAAATTATGTCATTTTGTGATCTCATTTTTCCTACAATCTTAATTCTTAAAATTAAATAAAAATGTAAAAATCGTAAAATCTTAAAACACAAAAATAAATAATATTCGATGGTATAAAAATAGATTGAAGTAATTTTTATCATGGAGGAATGATACATCTGATCATTACAGAAACAAATATCATCCAAATTAAAGTTGTCTGTCCTTTTGTGATATAATTGTAAGATTTTGTATCTAAATTTTTAAAATTCAGTAAAACTGTTTAAAAACTAACTCTTAAATACAAAAATTAACAAAATACAAAACTAACATCACAATTTATTTTTACCATGTTTTATGAACGGGGTATTTAAATTCATTTCAACAATATATCATGCATTGGAAATCCACGTTTTATCTCAATTACTTTTTTTTTTTTAAAAACTCATTAAAATTTCATATAAATTAAAGTGGTGTGAAATTTTCTGATCTAATTGTAAGATCTTTTACTTTCTAATCTAATTTGTGATATAACTATTAAAATTCAATAAAATTGTCTAAAAACTAAATCGTAAATACAGCAAGCCGAAATTCAAAACTCATTCATTTATTCAGTCAGTCCAAGAGAGAGAAAAAAATTCTTTTTTCAAATCCGAGGCTTAAAAGTAAATTTAATAATGCATAATAACCTTGTATATCAAATTTCAGTTCTATTTATCATCGTAAACAGCTCTATTTTAATCAAGTCATTCGTAATCCCAAAGCATCCAAATAAAAACTGTGTTATCCATTTAGCATCTTTCTCGACAAATTATTCCTTCCTCGACATTACTGACAATCTTCTTGAATCTAATAAGAATAGTTTTCTATGGACAGTTTATTATCCAATTTTTACATTCGATCAAAGATATCGAACTCCAAGGCTCTCTCAATATATTCAACCCAACATTTACTACCAAGAAAAATGTACTTTAAATATTATCCTAGAACCTGAAGAATTTCAAATTCCAAAAGATTTAAAACCGCACGAATTTAAACCATACAAGACCTTTCTATATATGAATCAAACAGAGTATGCTTATCGACCAGAAGAAACCTCTACATTCATCATACTCCGATTAACTCCAAAACCAACGTTTCCTTAGTTAAAAAAACAGATTCTTGCTTTTATTAGCAACATTTATTCACAATTTAATCACTAATGGTCCAAATACATTTTTTCTCCACGTGATTCAACTTGGATTAATTCTAATGACCCATGGTACTCCACAAAGGTTCCAAAAACTCTGTTTCAAAACCACATCGTTGATATTCAAGGACATTCTGTCTACAGATTAGCTAATAATTACAACAAATCCTGCTTATCCCAACCTTGGATAAAGTATCGAAAATCAAATAATCCTGACAGAAATTGGGTTTGTAGCCAAAGATTTCTAATGGCTGAGACAATGGCGAATATTTTCAATTTTTCAACACAATATGTTAGAAGTGAATGGGATTATTTTGTCGATCGGAAATATTTTCGTCACGGATTTATAACATATGATATCCCAATTATAAATTTCAAGTCCAAGTATGAAATACTATCGAGTGTATTTCCCCTAGGAATTGTGAAAGATCGGCTAATTTATTGTGATGACAAAACCAGATCGGAAATCATATCGCTTAGAATTCGGATCTCTTCTTTCGACTCTATTGTTTGGATATCTTTAATAATTATATTGATATTAGCTTCCTTGCTTAATCATTAATTTTCTTATCTTAAAAAAATCAAATCTTTTTGATGGAATTATTTTCATCGATTGCATTACTTTTGAAACAAAGTTCGAATGGAAAACCAACTAAAACGATTGTGTCTTGGACAGTAGCTCTTTCAGCAATTGTTCTTGGGTCTGTTGGTTAAAATAGGATGCTACAAATTGACTTATACTTATGGACCTGGTTTTAGACAGAATAAATTGTATGGAGAATATTTTTATGATTTCATGAGACACAATATCAGTTTTTCAAAGTCTTGAGATTACGAAGACACACTTCCATCACTAGTGTTAATGTTAATTTTAAGGTATGGTTTAAATGAGACTGTAAAAACTGTTTTTATTAATTCGAAATTCGAATATAACATATGCTTTTATAGACAAGAATGAAGACGACTCGTCCCAGTACTTCTTGAAGTATGTATTCAATCAATTGTGGGAAGCAAGTATAAATGTCATTATGTCCAAGAACTGATCAATCCTTATTCAACTTTATGGGTATTTTTAAGGGTTTTGAAAGAAAATCAGCTACTTATGGTCAATTCCCTTAGAGAAGCTTGAATTCTTGGCTTTTTGAAAGGGTTGGATCGACACACAGAAGAATTGTATCTTCAGAGTTTTGCAAACGCTAATAAGAATTATGCTTTAGACAGTTTTATCCTTTTATTTCTTATAGGAATTTGGTAACGTTTTTTATCATTTTGGCAGGGATTCTTTTATTCAGTTTAGCTGTTTTTGTTACTGAGATTATTTAAAGAAACATCTGAATTTCGGAAGTCCGATTCATTTAAACCTTTAAACTCTGTAATATATATATATGTGTTGACAAGTAAATAAAGCTTTTTGTCGCAAGATTTTCATTGTAAAATTGGGTAAGTTATTGTTCCGAATTACGAAACAAACTAAAATTTGTCTATTGATAAGGTCTAACTAAATTCAATTCTTAAAATAAATATTTGTTCGAGAGAATTAAATACGATGGTATTTTAGAACTGAAGTCGCTAAGCAGCTAATCGAAATTTACTTTGACGAAGTTTGACGAAATATGACAGAACTATAGAATATGACAAAAAAATATTCCGTAAAGAATTGATTATTTTTAAACTAAATTTTTAAATTGTTGATTTAATTTGCATTTTATTTAACTGCATAATTTGTATCATATATTATTATTATTATTTTTACACTATTCGTGAATCTACACATATTTTTACAGGTCGTCATTCATTTAAGATTTACATTATGAAATCTTTAGAATAGTTTTCTAATTTTATTTGAACTATTGAATTCATTATTAAAAATATTTATAATACTACAATATTTTGAATATATGTTAAATATAATTTAAATACTTAATCCAGGGGTGTACACGATCTAAATAACAAATGCCATGAGATATGTACACAAGAATAAATACTTTCTAACAATCTTAAATATGAAATACATACACAATTCAACATTTAGTCTAAGACATCAACTTTCTATTATTGACTACGCTTGCAATTAGTTTACAAGATTTAAATTACAAACTCGAACTCAGTTAATTGGTGTAATTACAATTGATCTTCAGCATCGGACAAATCGATCACACAATATTCGGGTCGTTCGATAACCAATGCTTCTTCTGTGATTTCCGGGTTCTCTACGAATGGACTTTGAGTCCCTTGTTGAGATTTAGCAGTGTCAATGGGATCAACATGACCAAAAATCTCTTCAAGATCAACTGTGTTAACCGGGATAATAGGATGTGAAGGTTCAACGAGTTCAATTGGTTCATCAGAATTGATTGGATCTGTCGGTTCAACCTGGGTAGGCAACCGGTTGGGAATGACAAACACATTTTTGATAAGCTGTTCCAACTGAACAAAATCATCCAAATGAGAATGAGAAAATGAACTGGGATTCACCAGGTAGTCAGGTTCAAGAGAGTCAGCAGATTCAGCAGTTTCAGTAAGGTCAATGGGTTCATCAATCTCAACAGCGTCAGCAAGGGGGTCAATACCTTCAGCAGTTTCAGTAGGTTCAACTACAATGGTCGGGACAACAACGATGGGGTCAGGCCTTTGAGGGATGGCAAAGATATTCCTTATACGTTCATTCACCTCAACAACTTCAGCCAGTTTAGGGTGAACTATAGCCGTTGTTGGTTGGCTTGGCCCTGGAGCTGGTGATATTCTTCCCGTGTGTGTGGTCGTCTGGATTGATACAGTGCTCGCCATAATATTGGCCGTCCCGGTAATCAGTCGACGGACTGCGGCTGAAATAAATAATTTTAATCAATACTATTCAATGAAACTTTATAGTAACTGCTACTTACACTTAGCTAGCTTCCGTTTGAGCCAGAGACCCTTTATCCAAATTCCCAAGGCGTACAAGAGATGAATTAAATTCATAAAGTCCAATCCAAGCATGAGCCCTAAAATTCCTCCCAGTATTCCTAGTGGTCAAATATTTTTTTGTTAAATTAATTAATGTATTTTACTCAATATTAATTGATGTGTATTTTAACTTGCCAACTGAATCCCAAAAGTCATATTGTTTCTTTCGTTCTCTGGCAGCTGCCGTGTCTGACCCGAAGAATATTCGGACGACAGCTGTGGCTTGAGTTTCTCTAAAACACAAAGTTTAATTAAAATGAGACATTTTAAAAACGTGTTCATATTTTATTTTTCTCGGATATTTATTTACTTGAGATTTAATGTCGCCAACAACGGAAGTCGGCTAAAGTAAGGTGTACTGGACACAACGGTGTTGTAAACAGTTTCAGAGCAGCTATGATAGCATTTCATTGGTTTTGTAAGGTTCTTGCACATAACAGAATATCCCAACTTTAGTATATTATCTAATCGAGAAAACAACATTTCATAATTTATCCATTAGTCCCGCACTTAAATTTGTTGTACAAAAAATTGAATTGAAACTGGAAGATCATCTGTTTAGAAGCATTCAGTAATAGACTCACATTCAACTTTTGCTTCACATTTAGCGTGCTGAGGTCCACAAATTGTCTCGTTCTTACCAGCTACAGTAAAATTATCAAAGTAATAAAGTAATTTTTCTATTAAAATCCATGACCTTAACGATAATATGAAAACAAATACAATTTCATACCGGTAGTTCCCAGTTTCTGACAATGACAGTTTTCTCGGAATAGCAAATACTGGCATTCAGTTCTGCAGTTACTCTCGGTGTAATTGGTAGACGTTAAAAAGTTCTCATTCTCATCATAGCATTGTCGAGTGTCCTATGAGAATATTAAAAATTACAGTCTAATAAGTATTGAAGCTTCAGAAATTTTAAACAAACAATCCCTTACCACATGCAAGTCGAGAACATCTTGATCTGAAAGAGTGATGTCAGCGTTGACATTAATATAAACCTCATGATTGGGGGCTATTGGAATCCCGTTTGTAATTGCCTGAGGGCCATCCAGAGGAGAATGCACATTCACCTTGACAAGTTGATTTTATTATTAAACTTAACTAAAGTACAAGAATTTACAGTATTACAAAGTTTACAACCCTTACGATATAAGCATTTCCCTCATTAATGGGGCAAGCCATTTTTTCAGTTTCCATGATTATTACAAATGTGAGTCCAAAGTTACTTCCAGGTACTTTTTGAAACCGTTTTGTGCCGTTTGTAGAAATTCTTTTAAGTCTGCAACAGGTCCCAGTCTCTGATTTTTCCAGTTCAAAAATATCTGAGCATTTCCAAATAAGGTCAGGACCCCAGCGACATGCTTTCAGTATTTTTGAACAGTCGACAGTTTCTCCATACTTAGTTATATACAAATATCAAAAGCATTTTAAAATACTATCACTACTTATTGAGTGTAAAATGAAACTACCTTTTCTACAAATCGTATTATTTCCTGAAAATCTGCATCTTCTTTGTGATCTTGAAAAGTGATGTTATTAAAAGTCATATAGGCTAAAGAATCTTTGGCTTGTGTTGAATTAAACGTTCTTGAATGGCTTTGAGCAGATTGACATCGTCGGTACACGTAATAATATAGCTTTGCTGCTTGCTCAAAATTCCATTTCCGACCGAAAGAGTCAATTGCGCATCCATCCTGTGTTGCATCATCATACAACCTAAAAAATTAACAATATAGAGCTAAATAGTTGGTGTTCATTGTGCCTATCGACACAACACTTTGATCGCTGCCTTATTTACATTAAATTAATAAATTATATATTTTTTAGCTCATTTTTACCAGGAAATGTAAAAAACCAGGCAAATAAGATGAAACAGAAACTTTAATCAATCAATCAATATTTATTGCATTTGCGACCATCGGTTCTTGGACATGGTAGATTAGATATATGAAGTATACTTTATGTAAACTATGTGCAAGAACTGATGGTCATAAATGCAATAATCTATTTTAAACTAAACAGAAATATTATAAAGTACGTGATAAAGATACATTTAGTACTGTTTGAAAAGCAATCAGCACAGTGCAATATTATCTCAACATAAATTTGTTGAGATAATACTTTCTTACCTTTTAACTGCATTGAGCAATTGTCTAGAAAAGGTATGTGCAGGGCATACATCAATAGCTGGAAATTCAACATCCTCCAAGGAGACCATACCCGCATCTTTGTATACGATCGGTGTCGTAACAAACCTGGTACTGTTGACGATGATAAGGTAAATTGCAATTCCCGTAAATAGTTTGTAGCTCAAAAAGTACATCATCCTGTTAAAGTAAATAGAATAAAAAACTTAGTCGCATTTTTATAGAGGCTAGAAAAATAATCCATGCTCTTGCTCCTGATTAGCAATTTTTTAAATGATCATCACCTTTTTTTGTTCAAAATTGACGCTAAGAAAGTAAAAATGTTAAACTTAACACATTCAGAGCTTAGTTTTATTGACATGATCTTTAATATTTGGATAAAAAATTTCTGACAAATAATTAAATGTAAAATATCTAAAATCATGTACTAAATTTTGACAGGTAAATTAAATCTGTTCTATCTGGTTTGCAGCGTTAAAAATATGTTTGATCAAATTAAAAATTTTGAATTAATTGCTATCTATTGATTCAGAGCATTAATCGTGCTAAGATTTCATCCTGTCAAAGCACCAAGGGAAAATAAAAACGAGTCAGCCATTAGAATATTGAGAAATATTTTTTACCGGATGGCTGAATCAAATAATTTAGACCAGACAAATTTAAGTACTTTTCAATATATTAAATAGTCATTCTCATTGTATCAAGTCGGGTTTGTATAACAATTTTTTATCAAGAATGCTGCATTGTTAAATATCTGGAAATCTTTGCATCCTATAAATTTCACGCTTTGTAACTGAAGCTTTTATGAACTATACAAGACCTCATTACAGTAATAAACGTCAACAATTTATTACAAATAACAATGGAAGGATTTTTGACTAAGCACTATAATCATTTTACTAGCTGCATTCGTTATTTAGAAATTAGGAAAACTTATATTTATAAACATTTACAACAAGCAAAGTGAATCAACATTCGTCATAACATACTATTTGCATGTCGCAAGTAAAAAAAATCATATGACTCGTCACTGGATCGATAATTTATACGACGTATGAGGGGTATGATATTAGGGTTATGATATTTAATTGAACAATAACTATAGAACACAAGAATGAAAAGGACATTTATGAATACAGTTGCAATTTTTTTGAGAGACTCATTGTTTTAGTTTCTCCACATTTTCTGCTTTTATACTCCGTATAGCTTTAATTTTAAATTCCAATCTGTATCTGTCTAATGTTAGTACTGTTCTTATTTTACAGAAATAGCAAGCTATAAATTTAGTTGGATTTTTAAGAATGTCCCGAATTTATACTTTTCTCTTTGTTTTTTTAATGCCACTGATTTTTTCTTTTGCCAACGAATACGATCCGATCTATTTGCATTGTTCTTGTAATTTAAAGAAAACCAACCGTGAATTCTGTGCAAGCGAATTAACGGTTAGCGGTTCTGAAAACGACCTGACACTGAATATATTTAAGTGCGCAAAAGAAGGTATATATAAGTGTAATACACAGAAAAAAGCAACTAAGTTGACAGAGGACTGCAACTTAAAAAGGGGCAGGTGTCATCGAGCTTATGATACCATTGACAACTATCCAGAGTGCTATTTTAAAGGCCTGGTATGTAACATTTACACAATAGTTTAGTATAAACATATAAATATCAGATTTCTATTTATTACAAATTACAGGACGGAAAATGGCCTGTAACCAAATTGTAAGGTCAGAAGTCAGCGACGATTATTCTTTAAAGTTGTCTGGAGTTCAAGTTTTCTAGGTGACTAATAATTTTGGAACTGCCAATGATTCATATTTAACTAAAATCTAATTTTGTTGTGGCGAAATTTATTTTTTTCTGAATATTTCAGTTCTGAAGTCAAAAACATAAGCTAAAGTTGGTTTTACTTCTAACAGCTTTCCTGGGCTCCCACTCCTTGGAATAGCAACCTATGAAGCAACTGTTTTGTAAATGTAAACTAAAATTTATTCATGTTACTTTAGACCTACATAAATAATTTGGCATCCAAACCTTGTATAACAAAATGTAACCTAACTTTAATCTAATTAGTTTATTGCCAAAATCTATTTTTTAAAAACCATTATGTTTTTCTGAATAAAGTAATCTACAATGTCAATAACGGATTCAACATATCTTTAACCTTCAACAATGTTGCCATTATCAGAATAATGTGTAATCTCTGTAAATAGCTCCTTGATTTCATTGTTCTATTGTTGAGCTTTTGATTTTTTGCTTGTATTTCTTGTTAGTATAAACATTTTTTAGATGCAGAAACTGTCACCACTTTACAGTATTTTATTGCCATTTAACAAATTGTGGGGCGAAATGCATAATATTCATATAGTCAAATCATTAGCATTTCTGCATTGATATTTGTTTTATTATCAGAGCTAAGCCTATATTTGCATTTCAGTTTTGTTTATCTTTGTACGAGAAAAAACTTAGAAGATGTCACATTGTGACAAAATCAAATAAAAAATTAAGATATAAACATATCAATACCTTCCGGCAAAATGCACCCCATCCTTGACAGCCATTTTAAATCCCTCCAATCTCGACGCTTTGATAACCCTGACACATAGTGAATCTTGATCAGGTTCCCATTCAGGCCAGTTGCACGTCCAAACAATTTCTAAGCATCGTACAAAGAATTTCCACACAGCCCTTGCCCACCCATGAATCCTTTTAAAGAACCGTCGAAACCAAGTTCTTGAAGTACGTTCAGGAACAATGATGGGCAGTATAGGGTCTGCGACCCTTCGAGATCTTTGAATCCTCTCAAAACAAACTCTTGGCAATCCAGCTAACCAGGTCAATACGACAACAAGACACTCACATTTCGGCCAAGTCCATGGAGAACCGTCAGTTTCCAGATTGTGAAAGGGTAATCCGGAACCCTCTCGTCTTCTCGACATTGTTTAAATTGAATAGCAATTCAAATAATTACTTTTTTCCGCGATAAGACATAATTTAAAGAATTGTAATGTGATGTTCTTTTAATTATCGAAACGATTGACACCAGGCCCCCACTAATGAAATAGCTTAAGAAATCTCAGTACACTTGAGCTACCGGCTCACTGCAACGTGTTTGTTAACCTCCTTGATGATGGTCAATAAGCACCATAAGTATGAATCTTTAAACCCTAAAGCTTTTGTAATGTTTTAGCTTGGATAAAAAAAGTTTGTTTTTTATCAATAAATGTAAGCCTTAAAATTATCGATACCGTCGGTCGAATTCGGATCAAGCTTGATTCAGCCTTCCGAATTCTAAAATATGACACGTCTTGTTATTAAAGTTGTGAGCGTAGTGCATATTAGGTTGGGTCCCTACAGTATACTTTTTGCATGCAAATTCAAAGTGTCCATCACTTTCGAAGAAAATAAACACGAATATCATCTCCCTGTAGACTTTTTCTTATCATATTTACAAAGTACTAGGAAGGCTGTTTACAATCGGCATTCAATAATTTAAATATTATTAGTCACGGGTCATCGTCTTAGTTTAGTTTATTTATCTCACGACTTACTCATTTTAATATCTAAGAAATATACAGATTAACACAATAAAAACAATTCGAACAAATTTGAATTATTCGACAAATCATGGTTTGAAATCTTTTCATGGGGTTTCTAAAATCATTTCAAGTTCATATTCATATGTAATAGTTGGATTAGGAAACAACAATTAACATTTTTTAAAAGATCCCAAACTGCAATTAAATTATAAATTGAATGTTAAAAAGATTGCAATAAGCTAAAACTGTACAGAAATGATAATACTATTAAATTTATTATTCACCCTTTTCTAATCGATTGGAGTTGGTGCAAAAATTATAAATTCATATGCAAATAAACGATACAACATGTAACTTCGATTTTTTTGTCTTCTGACAAACTTGCAGCTAAAATATATAATAACTTAAAGAATTCATGAATGCCGTATGCTAATTTCAACGTAGTCGAATATGAATCCAAAAGCGACCTTACTGCATGACCCAGATAGGGGTGAAACTCCAATACTATTATTAATTTGAACAAATGCACGGAGATTGGCATTTAAAAATCAAAAATCTTGGTCTTTTTTTTATTAATACATATGTATTTCTGAAAAGCTTTCATAATACTTAAGTATTTTTTACTATTCATAAAAATGTTCTAAAATACGTTGAAATTATGCCGTGTTGAATTGTCCTTAGATAAGTTAGACGGATAAGAGAGAGTAGAAAATGTTATTCTTCAGCAATTCTCGATTAGATGCTTAATTTCATATTTAGATAAGTACTTTTAAAGATGTAATCTCTTAAGTTTAATTATTCTTCGAAATTTTATTCTAAAAGGAAATCTTTCTTTAAGGGGAGTTATTTTAATAGTAGTCATCTCTTTAATTCTCTAAACCAACTTGGGAAATGAAACTATTTTTCCTTTTTTAAAATAACCTTATAATATAAATCAATCAATATATTAATTAAGGAAATATATTAATTACTATATTAACTAAGGAAAAATCAGATGTCTAATGCTGGCTCAATTTCGGCTTTCTTTTCAATTTCTAATGATTTTATAACATGAACTAAGAATAAAGGCCCCGCAAAGAGGATGTTGTATCTGGATCACCTTCTGATGGTATCTTTCTACAACGAAAAGAGATTTGCAATTAGAATTAGTGCAATTAAAATGGTGATGGCTTTCTAAATCCCTGGTTATTGAGTGATGGATTCTAGTAGAAATAAAAGAGTTTTTTATCAAAACGTGTAGTGGTTTTATACTTCTTTATGCAAAGATTTAAATTCAACTACATAAATAATTAACTTCAAACTTTAAGTAATTTAAACGAATTAAA